>CM051258.1:28226673-28311673 GCA_027921565.1 Artemia sinica
GTTATTATTCCTTCTGTAGAATTTTTTCCTTAGCAGAAGTACTGGGTTTTGAAATCTTATTGTAAAATATTCCAGTATTTCAATTATTTCCTCTTTGCAGTTATAAAATAAAGGCTAAGTATCGTAGGTTGACATAGTTAAGAAGTTTCGTATGTTCTGACTGCCATCTATCTAATTGTTTTGTTTCGTCAGATGGCAGTATCTGCTTTTTTCATTTTGTGACAACTTAGCGTTTGTTTTTATTCCAATCCTTATTTGCGAAAGAGAATACTCGATGTAAAGAATTGAGAGAGCGAAAATGAAGAAGATTGTTCAGTTACTGTACACAACAGTGGTGTTATAACCAAACAATTTAAGTTTTTTTTTTTTTTTTTTTTTAACTGATTCTACAGTTGTTTTTTATGTTTAATTGCAAAAACTAAAGCAGGATACGATCGCTGTGGTGCAAGATATAACTTCGCTCGCTCAGTCGGCATTTATAAAAATTGGAAGCATTCCTTCACGATTACGAATGGAGTGACTCCAGGCGAGATCCCTGCTGCTTGCTTTTTTAGATTTGCCCCCCCCCCTCCATTTTCTCATTGTTATTAGAAATATGAAAATTTTTGGTATAGAATTATAATTGAAGAAATAAAAACACAGTAGGAAACTGAGTCCATTTCTCCAAGACAGGGGAACGGAAAAACACCAAAAAACTTCTGAAAATTTCGATTGTATACTTGCCAATTCGGTTATAGTAATTCAAAAGGCTTTAGTTGATAATAGTTTAGAATTCTAGTCTACAATTTTATATTCACTGATTCTGTTCTCAAGATACTTAGAAGTTTGTTTTTTTCCAAAATAAACTTCATCCCCCTTTCTCACTCATAGAAATAGTTGAAAAATTAAGCTTTTGAAATCAAATTACTTTTGCCGTATTTTTTAAGTAAAAAAAAACCGCTGTACAAATAAACGCTTATTAATAAATAATTAAAAACTTAAAAACTTTTCATGCTCTCCTGCATAATTAATACCTGGTACTGTGACGCCTTTTGAATGGATGCAGCCGAACCGTCACCGGGTTCAATTTTCAGTCAAATAACCATTGTAACATCCTAAAATTAACATGATTCGAATTCACCATTACTAAGCCAAGGTTTTAGTACGACGATATGATGTATCAGTGCCCTGCTAGCAGTGAAGAAGCAAAAAGGAAAAACAAAAAAAGGACACATCAGTGTCACTCATGCTAAAAAGTAATTTTCCTTGCTGTTCAAGCCAGGCCCTGAGCCCTGATTTAGGTTTTCGGCCATGACAATTCCAAGGGTGTACTTTTTGTTTCGATCCGACTCCATTTTGTAGGGGTTTAAGGGTATTTTTTTGAAATTCCCTTAAGTTTGTTTTCAACATAACACTTTACTATTAAGTCTAATTTAGATATTAGTTACCATTCCTCAATCAGCTAGAAATGGAATTTTTTTATCACTTGCCAGTTTTTTAAAATACATTTTTAGTTTTTGGTTACGAAGGGCAATGGTTCGTCTATTGCTAGATTGCAGCTACTGCTGCAACCATGATGAGTTGGAAACGCAAGACTTTTTTCAGTTTTATTTCTGCATGTACGGTGTTTTGTGTTTTTTGAGGATGTTATTTAAATTTTGAATTGTTTTGCCTGCGTAAAACTTTCTGTAACTACATCATGTACTATAAATCCATTGCAATCTACAATGGGACTTTTTTTCCAAAGGTGAAGGAACTTCATACATTTGAAGGATTAAAAAACAAAAGGCTCCTATATTTTTTCTCTGTAACCTGTTTTTGATATCCTGCTTACACGTTGAATACATAAGAAAAAACTAGGCTTCTTTAAAAATTCCATAATGTTTTCTCTTTTTTTTTACATTAAATTACATTTTCCTTGTGTAATACTTTTGTCAATTAGTTCATAAGGGTACTGATAGCCGAATACGTTTCATGCACAATCAAATTTAATAAAAACTGACACAGAAAACATTGAGTATATGATCAACAACTGAAATTTCAACACCATTTTTACTTTAGTTGAGTGATTAAAATTGAATTCTATGTATGTGTAATGTTGTATGGCATACTACTTGGTATTCTTTGCTCTAATTCTAGGTATATGTTTTGGGTTGAAACCCATTATCCTGTTTTTACTCTTTTTTTTTATTGAAATATCCAGATAGAGTAAAGTAATTTTCAGATTCAACTTGATCCCACTTAAACTTTATAGCTAATTTATTCAAGCAGTCATCTGATAATTAAGGAAATAAAAATGGAATAATTTATAGTTTCAAAATTTCCACACACACACACGAAAAAATCTTTTGGAGACGTTGAAAATACTAATTTAGTCTGTGGCTTTGACGGTTTTGAAAAAAAAAACCGGCTAAGGGTTTGATGGACATAGCATAGCGTTTTCTTCCAGCGTTTAAGAGCGCATACATGCGACTGGCTTTATCACAGAAAAGACATGTATTCTTGGCAAACAATTTTGAAATGTCTAAATTATTGACACTCAGTGAAGACGATTTGCTTGGTTAAGCCATCAAAAGCGTATTAAGTGAGCTACCAGGCAACTAGAGAAATCCTATATTGAAAATATTTTAACGTACAGAAAAAAGTTTCTCAGATTTAAGTCAGCTTAAAACGATAAAAATGAACATGAATCGAGAAAGAAATCATAGTGCAAAAGCTGGCATACAGTACGCCTGAATTGAATAACAGCTAGGGCTGTTAGCTTGAAAAACATTGCGTCTATCCAGCCCTTAACTCTGGACTCCTAGGGGTATGCAAGTTTGCGATATTTTGTTCCAATCTCTTATTGAAAAGATATCTCCCTCCGTTGTTATTTCTTTGTTTATGATGGAAGTGCAGTGTACTGTTTGCATTTATTTAAAATAGGATTTTACAGTTAGTGCCAATTAATGAATAGAAATTCCGCTGGTACTTTATATACCCCCTACCGCTCAAGTTGTTCATTCATTGACGCATTATACAACCGGTTTTCTTCGTTAGTTTCTTTCAGCTTAGCGTGAGACAAGACGAAGAGAAGTTACATAATAGATGGAAAATATATAATTTGGGCTATATATTTGCACATTAGGGGATGGGGGGAGGGTAAAGCATTTGGACAGTGTGAAGTTAGAAAACAATTCTTACTACATAATATGCAGAATAATTGTACCTAACATATTAGGCATGCACACCCGCTATACTTTACCCCCCCCCCCCCCTAATGTGCAAATATACCAAATTTGTTTCTAAAGTATTACATTTTTATCATACTTTGGTATAGTTCATTAGGATTGAACATCAGAGAAACATATTAGAAGAATATTAGGTAGGGGGTATATCATACAAATACCAATTTGCTTTCATAAAACGAACATTGGTTTTTTATAAGTTCATGTGGAAAATTTGTCTTGGACCATCTAAATTGATACTTAGGTAGTTAGTAGTTAAGTAGTTGTTATGTAACCAGTGATGATGGTGAAGAAATAGAGAGCCAGTAGGAATCCACAAAAAAGTTCTCTAAAAGGAATATACGAATCTGGAATATTATTAAGACATTTTATTAATTCCTGGTGCTGATTTCCGATCCTTAACCAATTAAATGCTTTTTGCAATGAAACAACGAGATTAATTTTGAATTTTATGACTCGAAACCTTTTGTGGACTTGCTGTTTAAGTAGAGTCTCGAATATGTCTGAGAAATTAATATGTTCAGATAAGCGATTCGTTCTGATTGCGAGGAGAAAATAAACTCAACGAAAAAAAAGAGATCCATTTGGTTCTATTCATGTCAGAATGATATACTCTTGGCTCCTGCTTTTCGACTTGTTTTACACCTGTTTTTTAGATTTTTTTTTTCAATATAGATAACCAGCCTTACTTTTTTTTTTATTCTAAATGTTACTATCGGCTAGTATGTACTAATATTATTGATGCAAATAAGTATTTGCGTTGTAGTAATAGAAAGGAGCAATATAGTTTTCTCAATGAAAGTGTGACAGAATTTTTTATTGCAGTACTGGTGTCATCACCACTATCACTTGTGTTATATAGCCCTTATGCAAGGCTTATATAGCCTTGTATATAGCCCTGGAAATGAGCTTCCGAGTTCATTCCCCCACCTTTGAAATCTCAAGGCTTTAAAATAGTTTCCCTAATTTTCTATACGTTTTGGTTTTCTTGCATTTTTTAACCCCGATCCCCTCTCAGAAATAGATTGGGTGTTTCCAGTAATAAATTTCTGCATTCATATCTATGGGTCGTAAACATTGAATATAGGCCTAAACAAAGCAATGTTTGCTGTTACAGTATTTTGGTCATGAATTTAAATAGAAAAAATTCAGTAGAAATTATAGTATGTGTCTATAGTATAATATTACAGATAGTTTTGATCAATTTTGGTGTATAGTTCATACAATTAAATTTAATAGTTCTAAGATAGATATCTTGTAACATCAATTGAAGTGTTGTTCCGCACAACTGTTAGAAAAGTTACTGTAAAAATTGTTGGCGTTTCAAAATTATGGCCAGTAATTCCTCAAAATTCGAATATGGTAATTTTTTTTTAAATCTGCGTCTTTTTTTCGTTCTTCAGATATATTTCTATTCCAAAATTCAATGGCTTACACAAGTCTAAATTAGGGGGATGGTATGCCAAAGGTAATAGCTATTTTGGATTCACGTGGCAAATTAAAAATACCAACAATTTAACCTACAGTTCTCCATTATATTTTCAAAACAAGCGATGAAAAAGGAAAAAAAAACTTCATTTGCTCTTTTAAGGCTAGTCTCAGCTTATCTTGAGCTAGCTTTCTGATGAAGCATTTTCTTCTTTGTTAGGAAGTTACGACTCTATGGAATTTCTAACAAAACAAGAGCTATATATCTTTTGACTTTTTCTGAAAGTAGTTGTTTCTGAATTACTCTTCTGGGTGTCGTTTTAGAGAACAACTGCTCTTAGTTCTTATGAGATATGTTGGAAAGTCTCTTCTCCAAAAATTTTGAAAACTTTGCTCCGTTGTTTGTCTCCTTTTTTTCTATTTTCAGAACTGTTTTAAATTGGGCTCGGAATTAAAAGTCTCGATTTGGTCGAGTTGTTGTTTTCCGCATTGTGTAACTGATAGATTTTCGTCAACTTCTGACTTTGTGACTTAAGGGTTTGGGAATTCTGTAACATGTATTGAATTTTTTTTAGGGGGAGGGGGAGAGGGGAGTAAAAAAAAGCTGCTGACTGCAAAGAGAAAAAAGAGAAGGGGGGGGGGGAGGGTCCACCTATTTGAAGCTTCTCGTAGGTAAAAAATGGTTATTGTTGCTTTCGTTCTCTCTCTCTCTCTCTCTCTCTCTCTCTCTCTCTCTCTCTCTCTCTCTCTCTCTCTCTCTCTCTCTCTCTCTCTCTCTCTCTCTCTCTCTCTCTCTCTCTCTCTCTCTCTCTCTCTATCCTCTCTCTCTCTCTCTCTCTCTCTCTCTCTGTCCCTCTCTCTCTCTTTCCCTCTCCCTCTCTCTCTCTCTCTCCCTCTCTCTCTCTCTCTCCCTCTCTCCCTCTCTCTCTCCTAAACCTAAATCATAGCCATACCACACTTATGAACTTTTTTTTGTTGCTCATTTATTTCAAAGGAACCTGTCCTTAATCCATGGTTACCCCTATCTATATAAAACGTTAGTCCTTGCGCGAGGTAAATATTTTTACGAAGCCTGTTTATTCAAATCACGAACGGGATATAAAAAAAGGAGAGAAAAGGCTAACAAATATATAACTTCTTTTTTTAAACGATAGTCTTCGAAGGTTGATTACAAAAATATATCCATGTGTGTTTGAAGGGGGTGGGGTCCAGAATATTTCCGGAAAAAACACTGTTTTATTGAAAACCTAGTTTATCGCTCATACACATCCTTTCTTAAGACTCTAATTAAACTTTGCGTCTGTCCATTCTGTTAGCATGTAAAACAAGATTAAATCTTTTTTGTGCTTCCAAAAGAAGTTTTTTTTTCAGATTTAATTGTTGAATCAATGCTGAGGGATAGAATTTTGTGTTGAGTAGGATTTTCAGAGTTAATAAGAATTGAGCGTAAGCAAGACTGAAAATGAGTTTTAACCCGAACGGTCTATCAAGCAACGTTCTAACGCCGAACGCTTGTGCAAAATATAGCTGAATTAATAATATACTCCAATTTTTGTCTGAAAGACTTAACATCTCTCATACTTTTAAGTATGCGAGGACCCTTAAATAATGTCTCTTGATGTTTAGGGCCTAAAACTTTGTTTTTTGAGTACCTGAGAGACACTACTATCTAGGCAAACTTTGCACTATCCTTTTTTAGAGAGTCGGAAATGAAATTAGTGCCCTGGAAATCGCACTTGGAACTTCTCCAAGGCAAACTTATTTTCAGTATTTGAAATATTCCTCACCTATTTTGGTGCTTGTTGGTCTTTGCTGACTAGAATCTTAAAGTCCAATTATGTTAAATAAAGTTACATAAAGACAAACATAAGCATTTAGAACGCAAATACACCCTTCCCACTTCGACTTTCTGCCAGGTTGGACGGTTTCATCGTGTTACATGACAAGAATAATTTTAGCAAATTACCTCTGACGATAAATTGTGCAAGATAGGAAGCTTATAGGTTGTCAGCGCCACCTATTATAATTTGAATTCGAAAACATTTTATTCCTGCTACGAGCTCTTCGATTTTTTTTGTTCATGTATCGGTTGCCTTTATGTGCTCGCTAAGACCAACCATTGCTCTGCTATTGTGACTAGTTCTACCAGGGATAGTGAATGATTCAGAAGGCGAGATCATACCTTATCTAATTTTAAAGGAGAGTGGAATAGCTAATAAGTTTGTTTGAGGCTTTTCGATTGTTACTAATAGATGTTTGTATAAGTATGTTTGTGCTGTTTTTATAGCCAAATTAAAACTAAAACCACTTGGATCTTAAAAGCTTTAAATTTCATCTATTATTTGCATTTGATAAAAAAAAGAGAGATACAACACATTTTGGAAAAAAAAATTATATTTTTGATCATTTTGAGAATCAATTAAGGAAAACCCTATAGGACCCATCCATTGAGTGCATTCTGTTAAATAGATTGTGACACATAAACATAATTATGGCAAAGTCTCACATAACGCCTTTTGAATTTCTGTTGCTGAGCTGTAAGAGAATTTACATAGCTAATAGTCAACAGAAATGTTATATTTAGGGGGTTTACGCGTAGGATGCATTTTTTTCAAAAAATCTTGCCTCATACACATGTCGACCGTTTATTGGCGGGAGAGGTGATTAGATGATTTTTATCTTTAAAACAAGGCTTGCAAACACGAAAAAAATGCATCTTCAGGCCAAACAAGAGGTAGGAGAGTGATACCTCTTGGCCCACTGTAGAGGAGATTTCAAAGGGGGGAATGGCTATATCATTCTCTTACGTGTTTATTGCTTGGCTTTTTTTGCTAATGTCGTGTTCATTCCATCATATATATTTTTTTAATCTAAAAGGCCGCACACGAATAGAAAAAAATCCTTCAAAGGAAAAAATTAACAGGGTAAAACATAAACATGTTAACAGGGTAATAGTTTATCTCTTAAAAACTTAAATTTCAATAGTCGTTCATGAGATGCTCCAGAGAGTGAAAAAGTGCACCTATTGTAACATGGCTCTCATCACACTAAGATTTACTCTATTTGTATCGTCTTTCTTTTTGTGGTAATAAGTTCAACTGAGTTCAAGTTATGTTTCACCTGTTCGTAATGGTTTTTTCCACAAGGTAAAATTTTACCCCAAAAATTAAGGTCCTGACCTTTTTCTTGTAATGGTTTCTAAGAAAGACTGCCCTGGTCATCCTAACCCGTTATCCCCTTCCGTGTTGATTTTTGATCCCTTCTTAGTTTTTGAGTGTGTACATTTATCCATTTGCAATAAATTATGTATTTTGGGGCGTGTTCAAGAGGCTTTTATCGATATTCTAAGTGTTTTACTCTGCGACAAAAGGCTTTAAGTCCAATTATCTGTATTAGGAATCGCGAGAAGTTTGGATGAAGGAAGGGTGAAGATAATTTATATGTAAAGGGGGACACCACTATTTCTTGAAAATCCATAGTTACTTGAAATCCACTGAAAGCCCGCCAAGTAGTCTGTAGCTTGCATTGTGTTTCCCTCTGGTATAAGTACGCAGTATTTGAATAAGTCAGTATATACTACTGCTACTGTAGAAGACTCATCGTAGAACTTCGCAGCTTGGGGCCAAAACGGCTACGCACGCTTCTCTTCCACTCCTCTTTGTTCAAAGATTCATTCTTCATTCCCTTTTATAAGCTTCCCACTTTCTTTAGATCATTTCTTAAGAACATTTCTTTAGATCATTTCTAAGATCATTTCTTTAGATCATTTCTTCCCCATCCATTCGGGGACGCCCTGCTTTTCATTTTGCCCCAGCTGACTTGCTTTAAAGGCCGGGTCTTGGCAACCTGCCATCTTTCATGCATAAAAATGACCCAAGCATCTTAACCTTTCTTTTATGACAGACCTAGAAGATCCAACCACACTTTTTGTGCTGCTTTGTTAGATATGTTTTTATTCACACGAGCACCTTAAACTATTAGACAATTCCACTAGAAAACATCTAACATGTCGATTTCAACCTTGAAGTGCTCACGCTTCAGCGCCAATCGTGGCTGTCATTACCGTAGCTTCGTTTATTCTAAGCTTAGTTCTAAGGCATATCTTCATTTTTTTCCCACTTTTTTTTTTATCTGCAAAAAAAACCTGGGCCTTAAATTTTCTGTTTTATTATTATTTTTACTGCATTAACCATCATTACTAATAACGTTGTCTTGGTAAGCGAAGCTATTGAATTGGTTGGTCTCGTTACATATTTGTTAACCTCCAAAAAAACCTTCATGAATAATGACATTAAAAAAAAAAAAAAAAAAAAAAAAAAAAAAAACTAGGATACTCAACTCCTCAACGGGATTTGAATCTAGAAAAGTTTTACCTTCTCAGTTATTATCATGTTCTTCTGTAACCTTTGCTGTGTTCCTTGAGAAAAGTCCGTCAAAATGATTCACATTGATATTGCCTAATCCAATCTAGGATACCTGATACCGAAAAGAATATTTCTTTCTTTGACTATTGTTACGAGTTAATGCATTATGTAATTTCTGTTTCAATTTAATTCATACACGAATGATATATCTTCTCATACTGGAAATAGAGATTGGCCCACTGTGCTGCGGGAGCACTGCTTTTTTCTTCCTACACTGTTGATTTTAATTTATCGCGAGGAAGTGGTAAGGGCCTAAGCCCGTGGTCTTTCAGAGAAGCAAAGACCTCAGAACGGATTGTATTAATATGACATTGGAGTTTGGAAAGCTCATGCCTTGGTTCAAAAGGATGGTTTTCACTCAACCTTGATCCAGATCCTATAGTATATGAGTGAAAGAGATGAGTCTGTGTAAGAGATGACAATTTGAAGTTCTAATGATATAAAATATAACTTTCTAATAATATAAGTTTGTCTGAAACTAAATATATCTATCTCTTTTTACAAAACAAGAGAAGTTACAAGGTTTTCTAAGATTTCAGGGAAAGTATATGTCGGCTTTCAGTTTTCTGTCGTTCATTCGGGTCGCTTATCCAAGCTCTACAAGTTATGGCAAGACCGCCCACTCAATTTTAAATAGTTTGGTCACACAGACTTAAAGGGTTTATAATGGAAGATATAGACTGATTCTTTGTGGTATCGAATACCCTTAAGTCAGGGAAGAAGACTAGCTTTCGTTTCCGATTGGATCTAGATTAAAGTCTATAAAATGACTTAAGATTTTTGACTGTTTCTTTGCCCCATCGCTAAATTGTCCTCTGAGAATAAGAGAGCATAGACATAATTTTCCTGGAGTTTAGTTGATCTTGAAATACAGATTTTATGTGTGTTTCTTCCGAGAAGTAAGTTTTTTTTTCTGTTTTTTTTTTTTTTTATTTTATTTTTTTTATTTTTTTTTTATACCTAAAATGATTGTACTATAAATAAATGCATGTTCGATCCTAAATGGGAGGAGTGGGGAGGTGGAATACAAATAAGCCAATTTCTCATGATGGTAGGGGATCCTTCGGACCACTCATAGTGGGACACCTCCTCCATCCCTGTAAAGCTGTGGCTTGTTTTCCAGAACTTACATAATGATTTTCCTTTAGTTTATTTAACACAATAAGACAGCTTATATCGGCCAAGTAGTTCTCAATTCTTCAACTGTATCATCAGTTTTGATCATGTCGTAATCATTTTTATAGTTTTTAGGAATGAAAAATAGGTTGCTTTACGGCCAAGACTAGAATAGCGAAGGAGAAAGATATACAAATTTCCAATAATCCAAGCTGATCTCCATAATTAGGGTCCTAATCAAAATATCAAAAGGGAAATTAAAATTCTCAATTTTTGTTTTGATTTCCCATGCTCGGTCTGCTTGATCTTCTCCGCTAATGGCTTACGGTTTACTGAAAATTAATTTGTGATGGAACAATATTTTTTAAATATGATGAACCTAGATGTCTATTGAGGCATAAATTCTGGGAAACTTTTCCACCATCTCTGATTAAAAAAATTTCAAATTGGGTAAATGCAGAGAAAGAAGAATACCTTCACTGCATTCATTCTGATCTAAAAGTCTTTCTTTATTGTTATATGTAAAGAAATCTTCTTTAATTCGTATGCTATTCACTGAAAGTACAATGAAGGTCATCTAGAGTCCAGCAAATTCCTTACGAGAAAAAAAAAGAAGTAGAAAAAATTTTGAGACTTCACCAATTGACACTACAGGTTAAATGTTCAGGGTTTTACAACAAGGTTTTATACTCTGTTAAATAAGAATGATATTTCTTCTAATGAATCAATGGAACATCTGAGACAGACAATAGTTTAGGAAGGACAGTCAGATTGGGTAACAAAAAAAAATGTATGTGACTTTTTTTTTGGACAAACTTAAATTTACGGCCAACCGTTATAAACTTAGCACGAGCGATGATAATTTTTTTTTTTGAATAATATATACGCTATATAAAAAATTTGGAGAATATTTTCTTTGGCTTTATGGGAAACTGGCTTATGGGAAAGAACCGTAGATTGACTATGGTAATCCAAAAGGCGTTATTTGGCCTTTTTTCAAACTGAGGTTTACATTTGGTCCCCTCTTTTAAGCCAGGTACACTGGATCGGTAGATCCAATGGTGTTCTTCTAGTAAAGGCTTGTTCCTTTGCTCACCTGTTAAAATTGCTTAACGTTTGAGTTTTTGATCTCAACATTATTTGATATCAGAGCTACATTATCTTAGCTTTGAGGCCTTAACAAAACCTCCACTGTATGAACAGTATACTGGTCGTTACCAGTAGTTGAATATTCCAGAGGACGTCTTGAGTCTTTTCTACTCTAAATTTTATGTCGTGTAACACAATGCCTTCTGATTTACTGGAATCGAGATCTAATTTCGACCAAGCCCTACCATCTTTTAACTGAATAACCCTTTGAGATGCATTGATACACCTGGTACCATTTGAAATGCTTTTTGTATTTGAAGAACAAGTTTTATCTATGAATTCCTTGTTTTGTTCTATCTGCATCTTATAGTTCCAGATCCATTGGCTAATATCTTGGGAATAAGAGTTTTCATATAGAAGTTTGATCTATAGATGTTTCAAGTGTATTTCGCTAAAACTTTGATTTCCAAAGACTTGGAAATTTCATCTGTCCTGGGCTTTAACTGCCGAGGCCCTATCAAGGAGCTTCAAAATTTAAATGGAATTTCTACTTTAAATTTCTAAGCTTGTAATTGCTCCTCGCTGTAGACATGGCGTCAACCTAGTGTTTTTGAATCAGTTCCTGTATAAAGCTGATTCAGCATTTCAGCTTGAAACGTGCATCGGCTTTTGAAATCTGGGTGTATTAACGAAATTTGTGGGTTTATACTCCTTATTATCAATTAATTAACTTCTGGTGAAAATCTATCGTCCATCACTTTAAATGTTGACCTATGGAGTTAGGTGATCTAGTGTTTCTTTCCGTTTTTAGATGGAAGTCCTTTGATTTTAATAAAAATCAAATGCTAGGGTAGATTTCACGCAATATGAGTGTAAATATTGGCTGGAAATCATATCTACGTCCACAGGGAGTTGGGAATCTCCTGTAAAAATTGAAGGATGATGGGTTTCAACCAGTACTACTACACGAGAAGTAAATAATACTTGATCTAGTGTTGCTGTAAACGACCAAAACTCCAAATACTGCAACAATTTATTTGACTTCGTAATTTGAAAATGCGCTTCAACTCACATGCATAAATGAAGAAAGGACCCATTGTGTGTAAAAAAGTTGAAGAGGTAGACAAAAGTAAATCGACGAAACATGTGTCAAAAGTAAAAAACGGCAACGGTGCTTAAAAAGCTGTGACCTAGGTGGAAACGAAACTTATTAACTCTAGTCATAAAGGAAAATAAAATGGATTTGATGTCCCCGCCAATTTTATTTTCAAAATCTATCCTCTTTCAGAAAAATTTTCTACAGAGGAATTGGCCATTGAATCAATACGAAGGGCCCCTGAAATTTCTTACGAAGTTAGGGAATGCCTGCTAGTTATCCGTTTGGCATTCCATTCCTTAAAGACAGAGTGAAAATCTAACTCTAAAAATACCTCGATGTCATTTTTTTTTTTTTTTTTTTTTTTTTTTTTTTTTTTTTTTTTTTTTTTTTTTTTTTTTTTTTTCGCAAGTTATTTTTTATAATGACATAATAAAAAATTATACGAATAATAGACCTTTGCTGATTTTAAGACATCTATTAAGTATTATTCCATTAACTCTTTCACTCGCCTGGTCTAGTGCAATGGACTTTAGCTGTTTTTACTTCCTTAACAAGGCCTTGGTTATTATGTATGACGGCTCGTGCCTGAAGGGTAGCTGAACATGAGGATTATTCTCTATCTGTTCTTTTGAAAAAAAAAAAAAAAAAAAAAAAAAAAAAAAAAAAAAAAAAAAAAAAAACCACGCACACACAAAAGGCAATCTCGTGAAAAGAGTTAGCTATTTCGAGTAAAGATTTCTAAAAGAGTTCAAATCCATGTCTGAAAGGATAAAGAATACAGAAATACTAATTTAAAAGTTTAGTCTAAATCCTAATTGCTCAGGAACAAAAGAGCCATCTATTAAAAACTTGGATTATATGTTTAAAATGAAAGATTTGTGTTTAGCATTGTGGTGATCAAATGTATTATCTTGCTTGTGTGGGGCAGGTCTATTTGTATTTTTATTTGCAGTAGCTATTCAACTTATGTGAATATATTCTTTTTTAGCCTGGAAATGACCCATACTGTTTCGTGGAGTTCGGAGATCATCAATCCGCATCTGCAGCTTTGGCTGCTATGAACAAGCGAAACTGTCTAGGCAAGGTAAGGCAATTTCCACACTCTTTGTTCTTCTAAATTACTTCCGTATATGGCTGTTCATACAGAGATGTATATGGCTGCTCGTGTACTAGCTAATATGTAAATCACATATACCAACTGAAAGGACCCGTCTCGTGGGTCTTGGCTTCGTGGGTCTTCTCTCTCCCCCCTCTGATCACTTGGGTCTGTGGCCTTCGCAAATATATCCCAATTTCACATTACACCACTCGCTTCGCTCGCTATGGTCGGCACCTCGGATTATTATTATCTTGACTTCAGATTTCTTGTTAAGGAAAACGTTTTGCTGTCCTAATTTTTATAGCGTCTTTGTTACTTACCATACTCTTTGTATATTTATCAAAAAGATGCTTTTTTATCCCAATAAAAGAACAATTTGTTAATAAAAGAACAAATGGTTAAGCCATTTTTTACTGACGAAGAATGATAGTTTCCAAAAATCATATTTTTTGGCCAGCTTTTTCCGTCTTACGTAAGCTATGATGGTAAAAGTTAAAGTTAGGTTATGCTAATTTAGGTTAGATTAAATTTGTTTATAAATGGGTTATAAAACTTATTTTAACCTAGCCCAACATAACCTAACCTAACCTGTCATTATCAAACCTTTCATTAAACTGAAAAAGTTGACTGGCAACGCTGACTAAATCCAAGGAGGAAAAAAGATATTTCGGATGTTCACCGGTGAATGTCGACATTCACCAATTTCGGACATACACATAGACCCCGGCACCGCGCCGATGAGGGAAGACCGGTGGCGGCGGGGCAAAAAACAGCGCGCCATGCCGCGCCGCCGGTAAGATGTCGGCGGCGCCGCCGGCGCGATCAATGTTGAACGCAAACATTAATGTTTTCATCAGTCTTTCTCAAATCACAGCTTAAATTTACAACAGATTCGAGCCTATTTATGAGTTCAAAAATTCACAAGTCGCTGGCTGGAAACTGGTCTTCTTCGTTATTCATCAAGAGAAGTAGAAATCTGGTAGAAACGAAATGGCTGTGGCGTTTCAGAACCCTTGCATAATACGAGTAGTTGAAGTATCTATTAGCTATGTATTCTTAACATAAATAATTATCAAATTAGTAGTTTTTTTCATCGAGCGTTACTGCATACAAAACTTCAAATGCCGTATCACAAAATTCGTCAGTTATCTGAGTAAAAACTTGAATATAACTTTGAACTTAGAAGCTTAATTTTTTCATAATGCTCTTTGCCTATATCTATTTTGTCACCTTTAAAACAGTTTAAATGGGCGACTTTGATATTGATTGTTTTTTTTTTTTTTTGCTCTTTTGGATTCCTAAAAAGCCTTCTTGTATTAAAAACTGGATTTTAATAACAACTTAAAAAAATTACATTTTAAAGTTTTTTTGGCTCCTTTATAGAATATATGTCATGTAGGCTAAGGCTGAACTGCTGCCTTTTTATTGCTTTTGGCTGCTCTTTTGGATATTATTCGTTTTTTCTTTTGGGGATACATTCCAAATTATAAACTCATAAATACCTAATATCAGCTAAATTATAAACTGCATCTAAAAGGAGTAAATTTATCAAATTGAAAAATACATGATGAACACTTCACATGAGAACACTTCAATTACAATGAAACAAAAAACACTTAATGGTTTATTCGGTATGAAGAAAAATGAAGTGCCAGCTATTTTCTTAGGTAAAAAATGAAAAGCTCATCCGTTTTCAATGTAGTTAAATGAAATAATAAGCAGACTGAAATAAGCATAAGAAAATAATTAACTTATTGGCACCCTTGCTTTCCAAAAAAAAATCGAGGTATTATCATTTAAATATGATAGCTCACTACCCCCCCCCCCTGGATACCACCTTGATAGTATGCCGTCTCTGCTTTAAATTAAAAAAAAATAACTTTTTGGGATCCCTGCTTTCAATAAAAAATTTCGAGATATTATCATTTAAATGTAACACCTCCCTACCCCCCCCTCTGGATACCACCTTGATAGGATACCGTCTCAGCGTTCATTAGAAAAATAATTTACTTAATAATTAACTAGGTCACTATATGATTAAAAAAAACACGTTAAATAACGTTAAACAGCTTAGTGTTCCTTGAAAAAAAAAAAATTGAGGGAATGAGTAAAGGGGTACAAAGACAACAAGAAAAATGTCGAAATTATTCAGATATACCTCAAATTATTGGAAAACTGAGTCATAGATTCGCCGTGGCATTCAATAAGATCCAAAGAATCTAATTAAAAGGGAGTACACACAAAAGCCAAATTAGGCCAGTAGCCTATGAGAAATCGCAAAATACCCAAGACAATGAACAAGTCCAAATGGGGGGCCCTGGGTCTATCAAGATATTTCAATGGTTTCCCAGGGAATTTGATATCATTTTCTTCTGTCTCCACTTTAAATGAAAAAAATAATTATCTTTTTGGCATCCCTGCTTTCAAAAAAATGAGGTAATATCATTTGAAAATGATAGCCCCCTATAAGCAATAATTTACTATTTATTTATTAATCATATTTTTGAGGTAACATCCGGTTCGATCTTTAATTCCCTAACCTTGTACATAGCTTAGTCTATAGCTAAATTTTGTCTCAATAGAATGTTTTTTTTTTTTGGGGGGAGGGGGAGGAGTAAAAATGTTTCAGAAAGAAGATTGTATTTTCTATCAGGCGTTCAACAACTGAGTATTAAACATTAAGAAAATCTTATCTAAAAACAGCAAAAAAAAAAAATCTGCAAACTTACAATTCAGCTGTAGAAACAATCTGTCGGCTGTCAATTTCAAAATCCAACTGAAGGCTGAAGTTGTATAGTAGTGAATGCGTTCTATAATTCTATTCAACTTGAAAATAAAATTCTTGACTACGAATGATGTAAGAAATAGCGATTGGGAAACTGCATTCGAAATGATTTAAACTCATTTCATAAAGACGATACTTTTTTTTGTCAACATATTAAGAACTGTGTATATTGTAATATTTGCGATTGCATATTGCATCTGTCTGGTTTTTATGCAAAGTAACAAAAGGGACGAAAATTAATGAACAAGAGAGTAGAGAAGAATTATGGTATGCAAAGTAATATTTGGCAGGGAAAGTCACTGGTGATAAATCGCCAGGGGTGGCACCGTGATTGCGTGATTTTCGTGGATTTGGGGAACCAATTTTTTTTCAGGGAAATACCCAAAAATTCATGGATAGTGCAAGCCCTGCTTGATTTCTAATCAGGAAAATCGAAATACTAAACCACACGAGAAGGAAAAGCTCCGACTTTGTGGTTGACGCAATAAAGAATTGCCGCAAAACTAATTTAAAGTCGACCGAACGCCGCCGCCTCTACCGGTGGCGGCGCGCCTACGGCGCGCCAGCGGCGTTACGACACTTCGGCGGCGTTCGACGGGGCCTCTCGTCGGCGGCGTTCGGTCGATCCGCCGGCGCGGCGCCGGGGTCTACATACACATATATAAATAAACAAAGAATTACCCCCGTATTTTCTACGCAGATTTATGTGTGTTGTCATTTATATTGTGAGCGTAGAAAATATTTAATACTGTTTTCGGAATCCATTTGAAATCGGAAGAAAATTGGATTGAAAGAATGATTTTCTCTTGTCTTGAGTCGTCTTTTCATTCCTATTGTCGGAACTTAAAATCAACTTGTATAAGCTGAAGTTCTCCCTATCTTGTTGCTCTGTAAAAAGAAAAATAATCTCCGTTCCTACGATGTGGTGATTGACACAGTGAAACAAAACCAGGGAAATATAATAGGAAGTGTTCAGCAAGCCGTAAAAGGAGATAGAAGTGTAAAACATTTCAAACGACAGACATGTGTCTACTAGGTTTTGAATCTTCTTTTTGGGCGGTTTTTTTTGGGAGGGGGAGAAGGTTCTTATCTTTGTTTTGTCTAGAACCGTGAAAAAACTGAAAAGATGGCTACTTCTACTACATTGGTCACTTGTGTCAATTTATTCATTACTGCATTCAAACAAATTGTTCCAAATAGTCCATCTATATATTTGATAAACCTATGTCTGGGTAGTGGAGGGATGGATCTTTTCTCTCCTCTAAACTGAAAGTTTTAAAATTCGCGTTTTCTTCGAAAAAATGCTACCTCCATAATAAAAATCGAGCTTTTTTTCGTTTATATACCATATTAATATTGTATGGCCATGGTAATCATGCGGAGAATCTAGAGGTATTCCTATGGCTCAGGAATATATTTGGAAGATTCGTCTCAAGGAATCCTCTTAGCCATCTAAATTGCGCTTTGAATATTTAAGGCCGTTAACGTACTTTGTTAGGTTTCCAGTCCACCTCCCTTGAAAAATCCCTTCACATCCCTTATTCATATTAGAGCATATCAATGTTTGAGATAGTATCCTTCAAAGCTATTCCTCAGGGACATTTACGGCCGTAAACGCACTTTTTGGGCTTTCAGTCCACCTACCTTTAAAAATCCCTTCACACCCCATAGTTGTAGCAGTATGCCTGCATATCAATTTTCGAGATAGTTTTCTTCAAAGCTATGCGCTATAGTCTCCTTCAAAGACATTTAAGGCCGTAAATACCCTTTTTTATGCTTTCAGTCCATCTTCGTTTAAAATTCCTTTCACGTCCCTTAGTTATAGCTGTGTATATCAGTGTTTGAGATAGTTTCCTTCGAAGCTATGAGCTATAGTCTCCTTCAAAAACATAATAAACCTAAAACGCACTGTTTCGGGCTTTCAATCCACCTGCCTTTAAAAATCCCTACACACCCCTTCGTTATACCATAAACATCAATGCTTGAAATAGTCTCCTTCAAATTCGGACTGAAGAACTATGAGGTACAAAAGAAATATTATGCAGTAAGTAGAGTAAAGGTGCAGATCAGAAGGAAACCAAGCATATTTGAAGCACCCCCCCCCCCATTCCCAGTTTTTTTTAAATGTGAGATATTAATTTCTGAGGAAATGTGGGGCTTTTGATTACGCCTGACTGCCGACAATAAAATGGGATTACACATTTAATTTCTTTGCTTGATACCTGAATTTATCCCAGCGTCGATTTGTATCTTTGAGTCTCTTATTCCATAAAGATTTTGCGGTTTTAGTTCTCTTTTTGTCATTAGGACAGTTCTGTATGGATAATTGTGTCCCTCTTGCTTCCATGATTGGAATTCCCAAGCTTGTGAAGTGTTACTATTGGGAAAGTCCAGAATCTTCAATAACTATCTCTAACATCTGTGCCATTTTCCCTCGTCTCCATATCAATATTCGTTATGGTGTTTTCTGGCAATTAATACGACTTCGGGAATTAACTAGTGAGGTACTGCTTATTTGATGGCATTTCTAGAGAAATGCTTTTAGAATGTATACATATTTAATTGTACGAAGAAAATGGTTTTTGGCTTTGCACTAAAGCTTGGGAATTTTCTCTTTCTTAATACGGATTACTGGGGTCTAGTTGTCAAATGCTAAAAGATAGCTTATTATAAGATCTTGAGATTTTTGGTCATTATTTGTAGGTTTATGGTTCTGCTGCGGTTTTCTAGGATCCCCCATCAGAAAATTTAAAGCGGCTTTTTGCCCCGAAGAGAGTTAATTTAAAATAACATTTTCTTTCCGGCAAGCTTTAGCGGAACTGAAGCTAGGAAGCCTAAGAACATATATAGGGTCTGAACTGAGAATGCCCGATAGCCAAACCTTAAGGAAACATTAAGACTATTTTGTGCAGGGTCGTATCCAGAATTTTCTCGGTGTGTGTGCGGTGGTGGTACTATACAAAGAACGTATCAAAGTTTTTATGCATTTTTCTTACGTTTTCACGAGTCAGACACACATTTTTTTTGAGGGATGGGGATCGAACTCCCTAACCCTCCCCCCTGGATGTGGCCTTGATTCTCTGACATCTGTCAACCATGGAGATTTTAGATTGTTATTACTTATTTGAGACGCAAAAGGTTTTGAAAAAAAAACTTTCGGGGTTTTCTTACCACTTTGGAATGTTTTCATCATATCTATGGGGTTTTTGGAAAGATTTCAAAGGTTTCTAGAGCCACTCCTTATAAAAAATCTTATAAAACATTTCGTCTAATTATTAAGTTGAAAGTAGTAACGATTCCTTGGAGAATTTTGTCAAAATCTTATGCATTTATATGCATAAGAGTGGATGTACATTATCATCAGTATGCTGGTCAAGAATAACGTGATTTTAGAGCAATGTTTTATTCCGTATTATTACAAATTTACATTACTCCACAGTGTCATTTATAATGTTCATTTATTAGTTGTAAATAAATAAGGTTTTGTCGAGTCCCTGTGCCCAATAAGCTAATAACCAATTTAACAAATTCCTAAATTGCTGTGTATTCAAATGAATAACCTTCCAAATGTGTATTTATTGTGACTTCTCAACAAACTTGGGAACTATTTTTGTTAAGGAAATGTCAGCCAAATTTATTTAAGAGCGCTGTAGCTTTGAGTTGTTATTTCCGCCAAATCTCAGGTTAAGCTCAATCTCAGCCAAATCTCTGGTTGGCTGAGATAAAGAAAATCTTATCCAAATCTCAGGTTAACCTCAATCTCAGCGAAATCTCAGGTTGGCTGAAATTAAGAAAATCTTGGCCAAATTTGTTTTCGAACGCTGTAGCTCTGAGTTGTTATTGCAGTTCGATATGTATCAGAATAAAATATCTAACTCGCATACGATACTTAAACTTGACTGATCTTTTGACAATTTCAAAAATTCTCAGGAAAGTTAGCGTCAGCTTCAAGTTTTTCTCTGTTTATTTGTTTCTTGTAGAAGTATGTTTTAGATTGCTATCAGAATCGCCAGTCCCTATTCCTTTAGTCAATAAAACAACTATAATTTACGGTAGAAAAGATAGGGACATCAAATAAGGTTCCGAGCGGCATTAACTGGCATTCTCTAAATTGTTTGTGGGAGCTGAAAAACAATTTTTAGTTCTCTATGAGTTTGTGAGAAATTAAACAGCTTAGTTCACCAATGTTTCAGCATGTAAAAGGGCCGCTTCAGTGGTATCACCAAGAGGAATGTTTTGGGGTCTCATGTCCTGTCCAAAATTCAGTCAAAAGTATCCTTCTTTTGATTTGTATTTATGGCTGAAAAAGCCAATAATTTAAAGGGTGTCTAAAAAGAACGCCAGATTTGAATATACTGTAAATCGAATTTACATCACATTTACGAATTTACATCACAAACATTATTTATGACTGAAAAAGCCAATAATTTAAAGGGTGTCTAAAAAGAACACCAGATTTGAATATACTGTAAATCGAATTTACATCACAAACATTAACCTGGAGAACAAAAACACAATATCAAAACCTTACCTCAATGATCAGTGATAACAAAACATGCAAAACAATGTTGCCAACACCAACAAATAAAAATAGCGGGTTTTTCAAGTCTGGCGTTTTTTTAGACATCCTTTATATTATACATACTATAATGCTCTGTGAAATATGTGAATGTATTTCCAGGATAAATAATAGCCTAAAATATTTCTAATTCAAAATAAGGAATACTTTGGTGTGTCAGTTATAAAAATTACACCAACCTATTAACCATCATTGCCACTTGGCAAATGAGATTAATTACTTCATCATAACTGTACAAAAAGGAAAATTCTCCAGAGATTATTCCGGAGTATTCCCCCCACCCCGAAAATATTGAAAATAATTACCTAAAATCACAATTATTTTTCCTTGTTTTTAACCTCCCTTTCTCCCCCGCACAACGAATATTCTCTAACACACCAACCCCTATCTGTCTCCCGTGGGTTTGCATGTAGGCTTTAATTTAATGACATGTATTGTGTGACTTCTTACCACTTCTTCGAAAACCTTTTACTCCTTCTTTCCCGACTATTACCCCAACTCCCAACCGTGATTTAATTACTTAGTTTTGCTATGACCTACTTGATGGAAGCACATGGAATGCAAAGTACATGCTTGTCTTGGGGAGCTTTTGAAATCTCAATTTTAGCAATAATTTTGTGACTCAAACCCTGTTTCATTTTCAAAATCATTTGCTTTATTCAATCTTTGATAGAAATGTCTTGGACATTTAGAATCAATAATTCAATTGGGGAAAAGGAACATAATCAAATCATCAAACATAGAAAGTACACACTGTGTCGTTTTGTTATTTGTCATAATTTTCCAAACTAATTTGATTATTCTATGAGCTGAATACAGATTACATCTGGTGAAGTGTCAAAAACAGGAATTTAGCATCTCCTGGATATGGGCAACTCTTGGAAATTTTTTCAAATTGAATGGATTCTCGTACAAATGGAAAGTCTTGTATTATTTCATATTATCCATTTCTCTCTTTTTATTAAATTTGGTTCGCCTTTGGTAAATATTTTAACTGGATTTCCCCCCTGGTTTGAAAGGAAGGATGTGCATATTATCAAATTAAGTTTTGAGGGAGAGGCTAATGGACTGTATTCGATTATTTGAATGGGATTTTTTTAGTTTTCTTTTTAATTTTCGAAGGGAAGCTAAGGTGTTCTTTCTGTCAATATATATTTTCAAGCACCACAAAGGTTTTTTTTTTCTCAAAGTCAAAGGAAATGGCGCATTCCTTCACAAACCTGCTGGCAACATTGATATAAGACCAAGAACAAATACTTTTGCATTGTTTCGATGAAAAAAAAAACAAAAAAAACATATTATAAGTATCATGCCTTAGTATCACTAATATAAAAATGCCGAGACAGCTCATGACATTTATTTTTCAAATGTTATGTTATTACGTTGTCAATTAAGGAGATATTCGTAAGGGGCAATTTTATATGTGAAATAAATTGGTAATTGGGAGATAGGGGAAGGGGTCCGGGTCCAACCTCCTCCGAAAGCTCTTAGTTTTATTTTTTATCCCGAATCCCTATCATTTCTATAAAATGTATCCTTTCCCCAATATTGGTTTGAAGGACTCCCCCCCCCCTAAAAAACGGCAAATGTAATTTAGGCTAATATATATATATATATATATATATATATATATATATATATATATATATATATATATATATATATATATATATATATATATATATATATATATATATTATAACGGTCAAAACATAAGCCAACTTTGAATTAGATGGAGCCAGAGTTAAGCCTTTCCAGCACACCAAAACTTATAAAAGTGGTTAGGGACATTCCTCTGTCTATATTAATATTCCCTGTCAACATATAGTTTATTTTAATGGTGTCCAAAGCTTTTGCTCGAATTACTTTCGAAAACGCCCAATTTTTCGCCTTCTTCTTTTGTTGGATTAAATGGTCTGTGTTTGCAATTGTAGAAGTAGATTCTCTCTTCTGGACTCGCCCATGTATATTAGAATAGCTTAGAAACAGTAAATGACCCAGAAATCAGAGGAAACTTTCTACTTAGAAAAGAGACAGATATGTAGAACAGTATCGTACTGATTCCGGATATCATCTGAATTATGACAGCAACGGGTGTCTTTTTCAACTTTTTTTTATGGAGGGTATCCTCCTCCTATTTGAATATTTTGGACACGTGATATTGCCTCGTTTTAACTATTAATATGATAAGTTTTTTCTCTCTTAATTCTTGTGCTCTTATCCCAGGCAATGGATTGAAGGGTTATATAATAAGTCAAAGCAAAAGGCGAAATATATACGAGCTCTAATAAAATAAAATAAATTCATTAAAATCACAAAATATTTATGAAAATGAAGTTTCAGGAGAGCAATATCGAAGATTTTCTTTTAAGGAAAACGAGATTTTTATTAAAAATAAATAAATATATGAACACGCCTAAATTCCAAACTTTACCTGCGAGTACGGTGCTGAATTCTACTGAGTTGAAATAGCAGTAATTATACTACCACAGAAGGGAAGGGGATAGGGCAAATTCCCATTCCACCAGTATTTGTCCGAAGGACCTCATGGGAGAATGGAAGATAGTGGCTTAAAATTTACTTTTCTTATTTTTGATTCTTTCCTGCCTATGAATAATTGTCTTGTCTACTCTCATTCCCCGATATCTGGTCTTCCTAAATTTATTGACACATAGAACTAGTAAAGTGTTAACGAATCGTGACAAAACTTCGAGCTGTGCGTCAAATCAAAGTGAAATCTTGGGTGGTTTGTTTTTATTAATTTACTTTGGCCGAATAACCCTTGACTTTTTTGTCTCATAGAGATTTTATGGAAAATTCCCTTGGTGACATTCCAGGACTCCTCGGATCCTAGTCTCTTACCTTCCTCTGTTTTAGACCTATGCCTCTATGAGTGTTAATAAGCCATTAAAAGCTTTGTACTCTGCTGCAACTCAAAAAGAAATCGTGGAGGGTTTTCCGTTTGAAATCTATGTATGGCATTCTCAAAGAAGAGAATTATTTTAGGAAATGTTGACTATTGTTTTGAGATGAGTTCAAGTACCTCATTATAGATCTCTTGCTTGAGAAACACAAGAGTCTTGTTAGAGATATGAGTATGGAATCACGCCCTTAGGCAAGCAAATTGAAAGTAGGTTCTCTCTAGATAAGAGGAATCAACGTTTTTCTATAAGATATGGAGTTGATTGTTTCTCCATTATTTTTTCTTGAAAACTAAACATTACTCTGCTATGTAAAATAGTGCGTTTGATATGAATTGTAGCATGGCAATGCTGCGGTGCATTATGTAACCTAATCTTTGTTATTGAACAGATGTTTGTTCTATCATTGTCTGTAATGTCCGGGTAATAATGATAAACAGCAAAAATGATCAAACAGTATAACCGTAGGTTCAAGCAGCTGTTGTCACGTAAAAAATAACTTCTTTTTGCTTTTATTGTCAAAATTTGTCAGGTTCTTTCTGCAATTGCATGCATAAATGATAGTGTAACGGCTATGTTGAACTATTGAGAAACGCACCTGCAAAAACGATAAAATGATATCTACTTAATTCAATACCTCTAGTTCTGCCATTTGCTCTTTAATAGGTATAAAGAACTAATTTCATTTATTAATTCTCTCTTTGTGGGTGTCTGTGCTGTGGACGAGCAGTTTGGGGGTCAGAAAAAAATTGCTGCTGAATGAACCCAGGGTCTAATAAAACCGGCCATCATGCACAATTTACTATGCCTTACGGACACTAGAAAACATTTTTTTTGTCCAAAACGAAGGAAACCACATCTCACATCTTCGTAAATTTAAGGAGAGCTAAAATAAATATTTCGAGCTTTTTGCGAAAAAAAAATCTTAGGAAATAAACAACAGAAAGTATGCAAAATTACGGCGTTTATCTTGATAGTATACTTTCAATGCAGCACATTTTGGGAAAGATATTTTAATAAGTCTTTGTTATTGAGGTATGGAAACATTTGCGTCTAGACACGTGATAAAGGAAGGAAGAATTCGTGCAGTATTCACTCCTCCAATAAATCTTGGGATTTTTATAATTTTCTAGAATTTCTTATGTTTTCCATTTACATCGCCTATATTTTTTTGTCCCCCTCCCCGCACCACCTCCACCAACTGGTCTTGCGGACGTACTTTTTGTGTCCGAGTTAAAACTAGTGTTCTTCTGTGAATTGCGTATATACGCTTCTTTAAATGTGGCCAGTCGATAAAGACCTACTAGAAATATATTTGAATTTCTCAAAAGTGTGAGATACGCTTTTTTTTGTTTCAGGCTTTTTTTGTTTTTCTTTTGTCCGTTTCTCAAATTGACCTATAGTAACAGTGAATATTCATAATGACCAGACAGCATTATTGGTACTATAATACACTCAATAGACTCCGCGTATTATATACCGGTACTCATGTTTGTGTTCATATTCATATTTGTACATCGGAGCAACACATTGCTTTATTTTTTTTTTTTTTTTATAACGTAATCAGCGATCTGCAGCTCGGTAACGGAAAGAGATGGAAATTTAGCTCCTTTTTTCTGGTATGGGGATCATGGCACAGAGAAGAAAACTTCCTCTGAAGTTTGTCAGATATCCAGTAAAAAAAAAAAAAAAAAAAAGATCTTTTTTCTGGCCTATTAATGGAACTATAGTACCTCTGTAAGTAAACTTCAGAGGGATCGTTTAATTGCGGACTCGTGTACAATATGGGATTACCTACGACAAACGTGGTATCGAAAATTCAGTTTTTTCCTAGATTTCTAGGAAGTAATTTTGGGAAGGTCAATCTGGAAATCCTGGATTCCAAGTTTTATAGTTTTATTTTAGTAACCTTTCTGTTTTTGATCGAATTTTCGGAAATTCGGAAGACCAGAAGTGGTCTGGAAGAAGTCAAATTGTGATCCGACTTATAGGTCGAAGGAAGGGAGCCAACTTCCCAGATTTTTCCTTTGTAAATCTTCAAAAATGGGCGGTCAGATCTCGAGTGTTCAGCCGCAACTTGACCTGTGCGGGTGAATCTGAGGGAATCTCTAACTTTCTGTCGTTGGGACAACTTTTGATTATTTTTTTTATTTCAGTTTTCTTTGCCTTTCCTCTTTTCTTTCCTTTCTACTCCCACTTCTTCAATAATATGGTTTTGTGCATCGCGAGGGATGATAAAATTGGTGGCCGGTGTTTACCCCCCCCGGTGATTACTCCCCGGCGGTTACCCCCTCCCCCACCCAGAAAATACCCATCTCTCCGTGGAAAATAAGGCTTTCCAAATTTGAGAATTTTATTTGAGTTTTATTTTTTATTTCCGCAGGGGGAAGGAATTTTGGTACTTGTGTATTATGCGCCACTCACTCAGGTTTACGCTGTGTAAAATTTGAGAACTCACCAGTTTTTTTCGTTAGTTTCTTCGTTACTTTAGAAACAAATTTGGGCTATAGACTTACATACGGGAGGGGGGGGGGGAGTAAAGTAAAGCGGGTCTGCATGCACAATGTATTTGGTTCAGTTATTCTGCGTATTAGATAGATAGATAGAGAAGTGTATATAACATAAACTTTGATAAGCGATCATCATAAAACACTTAAATGAAACACTACGTTAACATAATAATAGTACTTAATACTTGGAAAAACGGTCATTGAAAACAAAAAAACACTTAACACTTGGAAAAAAACACTTTTCACGTGTTTTTCAGAAAGCCTTATTTTCCGCGGGGGGGGGGGGTAAACATCTAGAACCTATATTTATAATTTGGCTACTCAGGTAAAAACCCAAAATAACAAATTTACAATCAATATGTTACTCCTCTCATAGCAAATAAGCAACTGACAATACGACCATACAAACAAATGAAAACACTTCAGTTATTCTGTTGAAAAATAATTGTTTTATTTGTATCCAGTGCAGCTTTTCGTATTTTTTTAAATTAAATTAATGCCTCCGTGATTCTGTATGGCCGAGATACAATTTTTCAACGGTGATCTTGAGAAGGATTTTTATAGTAGATTGATTTTTTAAGGAAATATCTTAAATCTAACCAGCCCGCCCTCTTTAACCCTTCTTTACGCAGGTTCGGTTATGATCTTGTTGGGTCTGTAAAGTCCCATATCGCCTGATTTGAGTTGTAGGTTCGTTTATGAAATTACTCTTGTTTCAAGACATAACATATATATTTTTGCCTTGGCATAATCCCCACAATTATTGTCTCATTTCGGATGTAACCAAAGTCAAATTTTTTCAAACTGGACATCGGGGAAGAGATCAGATATATATGTTTTAGACAGTATATTGTCGGATTTTGGATTGAATTGAAATCCTCATAATTTCTCTTTCGTGGAAAAATATTCCTAGTAAATTTTGACATGAGGGTTCATTATCAAATATCCCGGGGTGATACAGAGTTCAAATGTTGAAAATTTATAATAGGGACCATGTATTTCCGTTTAATGAATTTGCATGTCAGTTGTTGTGTTCGTTGTTTTTTTTTAATGAATTTTTGTAGTGGATAGGAGACTTTTTTTGATGTGCTATGACCTATTAAAAAGGGGGAATTCATGGGTTATTACAAACGTTACGGATAAAAAGAGTAATTATTATGGATTTATTCAAAATAAAGATGTTTTGCTTTTGAACTACACGCACATCACAGAGAAGCAAAAAATTAGTATCTTGGGTAAATATAAACTTTTATACTTACAGGTTTCTATTAGGAGGATATTTTTAAACTTGTCCCGAAGACAAAATATTTCAGTTTGAATTCTATTGTGGTTCCCATTAAAATTGGCTGTTCTTTTCTCTTTTTGTTCATTTTCACCAATAAAACGAGTGCAATCCTGGTAAAGCTTGAATCTCTCTATTTTTAAAGTGGGATTAACATTCAAATTCCTGGAGACGGAGTTGAATATTGAAGTTTTTCAAGCATTCCCTGGAAAAATCAGAGACCCTCTGCAAGGGGCTGCATTAACCCCTTGGCGGGCAAGAAATAGTTTTCTAATGATGACTTTAGAAAGGATTGTCAAACAATTACCTGATAGGTTTTATTGGCTGCATGAGGGGAGGAGAGGGTGGAAATCTGGAAAACCACAAGGGACTCGTGCTTTATATACTCCCATGTCAGTTTTTATGTATAATTATGTAGGAAAGAATTAATACTATAATGAAAAAATCAATATGTTTTCCTTTTTCCTTGGGAAACTGCACAATGATCAACAAATACTTTTCTTGTTGTTCATCCAAATTGTTTTCTCAAGGGGCCAGTTTGAAAGACGAAGATAATTCTTGAGAATGACTGTTCCATTCCAAGCTTGTCGAACTCTTGCCCATTGTCGCATATCCATTCCTCTAGAATATACATTCTCAATTTATCCCTTTCTTTAGTGGGGGCCTCTCCAATAGCTGTCACCAAAACCGATTGACACTACTGATATTGAATACTACAGATATACTGCTTCTCAAACAATTGATGCCTTATATCCTTTTTCCCTTAATAATACTAAAAAAGAAAGGAAAAACACAGTCTTTTCTTGACAGTCAAATTTTACTTGGATTTAAGGGTGGAAACTTTGGAATTTAGTTTATTTGAAACAATAGTTCTAGTGTTTTCTACATATTGTACAGTTGGGTCTCCAAATACATCTAATGAATTCTAATTGCTATTTCCAGGGAATGTAGATTTAGTAACTTTAAGATGCTGAATTCAACTCCTGAAATCTCCCTATCTTCAACTCCGAGTCTCACTTATGGAGTATTAGGGAATCTGACTTTGACTCCGACACCTACAACTTTTAAAGTTATATTAACCCCCAACTTGAACTCCCGACCTTTTTGTCTGCTAAATTTGGACCCCCATATTTGAACACTCATTTATACTGCTTAAAATGTTCATTAGAGTACTCCATGCCGACAATTATCGAGATGACAATCCAGAAGTTCTGGATTTGAATGTCTGTAAAGGTACTTGACTTATACTTTATTTTGTCGGCTCTTATGTGAACTATGCTGTATTTCAGACTCCCAACTCTTGACTCCTTTACCAGAAAATCAGTACTGACTCCACTTCCATGGCTTTTTATCTGTGATTATCTTCGATTTACCATTGTAAGCAGAAAGATAGTCGTTTTTGTTAGGTCATTACGTGTTACAGCAGGCAACGCCCAGGGCTATGTTTGACTTATCCCCTATCACAGATGCTTACCAAATCTCCCTCCAATTTTCTTATTTAGCAACTAGAGTCTTCGAACCCTATCGAAACTAGCCCTGTAAAAAATATTCATGAAACCATTAAGGATTAGGTGATTCATAAATACTGAAATGAACGTATTTACTGTCAGTTGCAGTACGATTAGCAGTAACGATTGTTTGGAACCAAAATTTTCAGCTCATAAGGTTTATGCTCACTGTAAAACGTGCGACTTTGCGATACACCTACTGCTTTAAGTTGCACCGAGAGGATAAGGTACTTATCTACTTCCAAAGTGGGCGGATCCAGGATTTATTTTTTTTTTTGGGGGGGGGGGGGCAAAATAGGTCGATCCGATAAAAATTAGGGAGGGGGCGCAAAATAGATTGATTCGATAAACTTGCGTTAGGAGCTAGTTTAATTAACGCAAACTTGAGTTAACTAAGTAAATTAGATTACTTTAGACTACGCAAGGGGGGAGCCCCCTCGCCCCCCTGGATCCGCCACTGCTTCCAAAGTGCATTATTTTCATATGTAGCCTATTTATATCTTCGATGCTATTTTATCGCTTTTATTCTCACTTTCATCGCTGTCATTTTCATTTTCCGTTGATGTTCTCTCGTTTTGCCAGTCACAGCGCACGAATTTTTATGCTATTACCTAGACCTTTTCTAAGAGAACTATCTAAACTTGCTTTAAAAAAGGAAAATGTGTTCTTTTCGTATGTTTTTCATGCTTTTTCAACACATTTTAAGAACGTAATTCGGTATACGGATAAACCTTAATCTCAGCTATTAAATAATAGCCAAATTACCGTCTAAGGTTAAAATATCAAAACCCTAAGACTTCAGAAAAACAACATGTAAAGAACTTGCACAGATAGCATACACCTTCAAGAAAGTACTTGAGAAAACAAACGTGATTGCCAATTTGGACAAAATAGTCGAATAGTAGTAACTCTCATCATCTTGGGACAGGAAACGGTCATTTTCTGAGAACAAAAACCCTCTAATTAAATGTTACTGTTGGTATGTCTTGAATTATCTCCTAAACCGTTCCTAATAGTCAGGGAGCCACACGAGAAAAATGTTGATATTTAAGGTTTTGGGTGATCAGCAAGCAGCAGAAGGTTTGAGAAAGCAGTCTGATGTAATCGACCATGCTGAATACGAAAATCTACGTTATATAGCCGACAAGTGGGTGCAGCATCCCCTTTTCTTCAAATGCCCTAAAAATCGATCTCCACCGACAAAAATTCCCTTAAAATGAATAAAAAATTCAAAACCGCTCCAAAATTGCTTAGCTATAGCTCAAATCAAAGGAAATTGAATAATGCTCAATATTCTTTTTTCGAAATTGTTTTATCTTTTGCCGTTCAGTTTTAATCCCTAAAAATCGACGAAAAAGATAACATAATTTATAGCGTTTTTGGAATAATCTTGATCCATCTTGGAAATTTGCCTACATAATGTACATTTTTTATTAATGGATTCTGTAGGAAATTTATTTTTCTACAAAATGAGTGATCTGGAAATTCTCTAACCCTTTTCGTCTTTGAACTATTAGCGAAGAAGCGGAGTGACCCAATTTTTAGCTCGGATAAGCATAGGCTTCTAACCAACGCGATTGCGCCTGTCCCTGTCACCACGAAGACAACCCTTCCTTCATCCTGCGGCAGCAAATAGCTGTTGATAAAGTGAAGTCTGCTCTGGAGTCCAGGCTCAATCCTTTTCGATGCAGTGATAACGATTTGCTCAATATTCATACTCTTGAGACAGTCGATAGTGAGATTGCTGACAGTCTTCTCGATGTGCGAGCTATTGGAAGCAGAGCGCTTGAGCGCTACTTGGATGGGGATAAAGCTGCTTTTAGCAAAGTGAAGGTCATGAATAATGAGCAGGCGAACCAGAAAAAGAAAATCCGGACTTTGAGTGCCGTAAATAGTCTCATCAATGTTGAACTTCAAACTGTCAAAAGGGTATTGGTGAGGATTGACATTGCTGGCGACACAGGACTTCACCATCTGAGGAATTTGCTTTCTCATGAGCTTCTCTCATATGCACCTTCTATATTTGAGAGGAGTGCAATTTCTGGGAAGGTTGTACTTCGGTCAGGAACCAAGAGCTCTTCTGGAGTATTTGAAAGCAAAAAGTAGTTTGAATGAGTGGCCCGTTAACGCCGAGATCAGCAGTGAGTCGAATCACTCAAGGATGGTAGACTTGATGCCGTACCTGAGAAGCCACCCGCCAACTGAATCGGAAACCATTGAGAGCTACGGAAAACGAATATTTTCTACTCTTGTGTCTTTTAAAGGTGACATTAAAGAACTGCATGTCCTTGCAGATAGATATGATGGAATATTTGGATATTGTGACAAAGAAGGCAATATGATCTGCTTGAAGGACTGTGGTGGTTGCCACGAGCAGCGAGGATCTCCATACAAATTTGCAGTATCTCTAGGTAAACACTCAAAGCTAGATGATTGGAATTTGATAGTTCCAAGGCAAAGGCAAAACTGATTGAACTTTTATTTGACGAATTCGAAAACTTAGTCCGTGTGCTTCAAGCAGGTTTAACTGTCTACCTCTCTGGAGGCTTTCAAGACCGGATGAGAGTAGTGATGCTCAGCAGAAGTGGAAGTATTGATACAGACTTTGAACAGCGTTTGAGTTGTACCCATGAAGAGGCGGATACTAGAGTTGTGTTGCACACGTTAGACTGTGTGAAGAGGGGTATCGATATTGTGTATGTCGATGCGAATGACACATATATTGTTGTCCTTTTGCTGTATCATTATAAGCTATTCCTTGGATACCACTCAAATTGTGAAAAGCGGAAAGTTTTTGTGCGATTCCGTGAATATTCAGTGCCTATACACCAACTTTGCAGGAATTTGGCCAAACCATCTAGTTTTATCAATCTGCCTTCTTCATACGCTTTCGGGCTGTGATACAGTTGGTTTTATGTTCTCTAAAGGAAAAAGAGTGGTGGCTAAGGCTGTCGAGAAATGGGGACTGCAGGAACAGATTGCTTTGCTTGTGAAAGAGATAGAGAGGTCAAAGATCGATCCTTCTGTGCAAGAAAGTTTTCTTTGTATTTGCAAAAAAGTCATCGTCGCCGCATGCGGTAAAGATCCACACCTCTTTACCTCTCTTGATGACTTGCGAGTACATTTATACCCTCGAAAGCGGGAGCTTAAATTTTTGCCACCATCTGACGCTGCCTTTGATTGCCATGCTAAGCGCGTTTACCTCCAGTTGGACATTTTTTTACAAGCGAACCGACCAAAGCCGCAGTTTCTAGATCCCCTACAGTTTGGCTGGACATTTCAGGATGGTGAGGTTAGGCCAGTTGTGTCCACCCTTAAGGCATTCCCAGATGGTGTAGCCCCTGAGTACTGCTCGTGCAAGGGCTGTACAAAAAATTGTCCATGTGCGGGAAATGGACCTTGTGATTTACTTTGTGGCTGTGGTGGGAAATGTTTGAATGCTTCTTCTATGCTCTATAATTAATTCTTCTAGTTCTACAACGCTGCCTTTGATTGCCATGCTAAGCGCGTTTACCTCCAGTTGGACATTTTTTTACAAGCGAACCGACCAAAGCCGCAGTTTCTAGATCCCCTACAGTTTGGCTGGACATTTCAGGATGGTGAGGTTAGGCCAGTTGTGTCCACCCTTAAGGCATTCCCAGATGGTGTAGCCCCTGAGTACTGCTCGTGCAAGGGCTGTACAAAAAATTGTCCATGTGCGGGAAATGGACCTTGTGATTTACTTTGTGGCTGTGGTGGGAAATGTTTGAATGCTTCTTCTATGCTCTATAATTAATTCTTCTAGTTCTATAATTTTAAAGTTTCTTCTATCTATAATTCACTCAGATGGAAAAATTTGATATGCTGAGCTAGTATCTTTTAAAATTTTCTTGTTAATAAGTCCATTACATTACACGAAATAGTTAGCTGTTGCTATTAGAAGAGCATTCCAGCCTTTTTTGTTCATATTATTAGTAATTTACCTTAGGCATTAGCTTCAAGGTCATGTACGTAAATATTTCATTTGCGGGAAATAGACCATGCGATTTACTTTTTGGGTGTGGGGGGGGGATGTATGAAGGTTTCTTCTAGCTATAATTCGGACTCAGATGGATAAGTTTCATATGCTGAGCTATTATCTTATAAAGTTTTTTTGCTAATAAGTGTATTACACGAAATAGTTAGCAGTTGCTATCAGAAGAGCATACCAGTCTTTTTGCTCATATTACTAGTAATTTCACTTAGGGATGAAAAGATTTATCTTCAAGATCAAAGATTAGCTAGTATATTGCCTTAGACCTTGCGACTTACGTTGTGGCTGTGAGGGGGGGGGGGTGTATGAATGCTTCTTCTGGCTATAATTCGGAGATGGATAAGTTTGGTATGCTGAGCTATTGTCTTCTCAATTTTGTTTGTTAATAAGTGCATTACACGAAATAGTTAGCAGTTGTTATCAGAAGAGCATGCTAATCTTTTTTGTTCCTGTTATTAGTAATTTCACTTAGGCATGAAAAGATATTTATCTTCAAGGTCATTTGCGTAAATTCCTGAGTTCATCTATGTACTAATGAGTACACTGTGCAGTTTCAAAGTATAACTATCCGTTACTCGCCAAATGCTTGAATATTAGAGCGTTTGTTTTTTTTTTTTTTTTTTTTTTTTTTTTTTTTTTTTTTTTTTTTTTTTTTTTTTTTGACGAATGACAACAATAAAATTGCAAGTTTCAAGGTCATCAGCGATGAGCCCAACTGTATAGCGATGGCACTCATAATCAGCGGCATTAATTACCATAGGCTGCGTGATCATTGTTTAAAGTTCTCGCGAAGCATATTTTTTAACAGCAAAAAAAAAAACATAATTTTTTTCAAATTTCGAAGACTAGCACCCCCCCCCCCCGGTCGAGTATATAACGCCCATATTCGTAATCAGCGCTATCGATTACCCCATATTCCGTTGTCAAACCTTCTGCTGCTCACTGATCACCCCCCTGTCACATTTTTGGTGAGTGGCTCCCTGACTATAAGTCAAATGGGTGAAGTTGTGCAAGGAACAGATAAAATAAGAGTGTAGAGTTTGAACATAGAGGATGTGCTTCGGCCGGACGAGGTCGAGGCCGAAGGCCTCGACCGAGTCCGTTGATTTTGAATTGAACATCAAGTATTTTGCAGTAGGCATCAAGACACAGCTAATTGTAGAAAAAAGACAAGACAGATAGTCCGAGTAATTGGGATGCAAAAATGTTTAAATGGCACGGGTAAATGGTGGGAGTAAGTATGACTCGCTCATTAGACAAATACTTGTGTGTTAGTTTTTGGAAAGGCACACCTGCCTAGAGTCTCAGGCAGTCGAATAGTAGTAACTCTCATCATCTTGGGACAGGAAACAGTAGGTATAACAATCTAGTTATAACCAATATGGTGTTTGGTCATAAATTGGCTCACAAGTTAACATGGTATTCACGTGATGGTAAGACAGCAAACCTTATTGATTATGTTATAGTAAACCGAAGACTGGCAGGATCAATACAAGATACTAGGGTATATAGGAGTGCTGTTATTGATGTTAAAAGTAAAGATCACCATCTAGTAGTGCCAAGGGTTAATTTAAAGCTGAAATATCGGAAGGGTAACTACCTCTCGGGAAGTTATGATGTTGGTAGACTCCAAGATGAGAATTTGAGAGAAACTTTCCAGGAACAGTTGAATACTAAACTTGAGAGTTTAAAATTTGATAATGTGGTTGGAATAATTTTAGAAAAATAATTTGTGAAGTTGCTGAAAGTGTATTAGGGAAGAAAGCTAGAACTGCAGCTAAGAATACTAGGGAAAAGGCTTTATGTTTAATAGAAAGGAGAAAGGACTTGTACAAGACTTATCTGAGTGATAGATCGTATGAAAACAAAAGAAATGTAAAGAAAGTGGAGAAAGCATTGAAATATGAACTAAGGAGGTGTGAAGTGGAGGCCATGGATAAAATTGCCGAGGATCTGGAAGATACAGCTACACGGTATAGTAGTAAAATATTGTACTGGCACGTTAACAAATTGAGAGGGAGTAGTCAATCCGGACTTGGCCCAGTTAAAGATAGGAATGGGGTCGCAATTAGCGATAAGGAAAAAACTAAAGAGAGATGGGCCGAACATTTTGAGAATTTGCTTAACCGAGATAGAGTTGCAGGAAAAAATATAGAGGAAAATGAAAAAGTTTGTGATACCTTGGATGTGAAGGAAGATTTGTTTTGTGAGAAGGAATTAGCAGCAGTACTAAAAGGACTAAAGAATAATAAGGCTCCGTGTGCTGGTAGGGTGGTAAATGAGTTTCTTAAATATGGTGGCTCTGAGGTTAGAAATAAGTTACTGAAGATTATGAATATGATTTTTGAAAAAAGGGGAAGTACCTAACGATTTTAAGAAAACCTTAATTAAGCCACTTTATGAGAAAGGTTATAAAAGCGAGTGTGGTAATTATCGAGGCATTAGTCTGGTCTCTGTAGGTAGTAAATTACTTAGTAATATGATACTTTTTAGACTGAGAGATGCCGTAGACAGAGTTTTAAGAGAAGAGCAGTGCGGTTTTAGAAAAGGTAGAGGATGTGTCGACCAAATTTTCACTCTTAGGCTAATAATTGAGAAGTGCCTGAGTTTTCGAACACCTTTGGTCCTCAGTTTTATAGATTATGAGCAAGCGTTCGATTCTGTTGATAGAAGAGCTTTAGTAAAGGTTTTATCCTTGTATGGTATACCAGACAAATACATTAAAGCGATTAGTGTTATGTACGAGAATAACACTGCTGCGGTTAAAGTAGGAAATGAGGTTAGCAGCTGGTTTTGTATTAAATCAGGAGTTAAGCAGGGTTGTGTTCTATCCCCCTTTGTATGGATTATTTTGATGGACTTTGTTTTAAGGAGTACAGGAAAGGCAATGGGAGACCACGGAATCAAATGGGGAGGAAAAAGTCTCCTGGACTTGGATTATGCTGTTTATTTAAGCTTCCTAGATGAAAGTGTGAGCAAAATGAATGAAGTTTTAGAGGTTTTGCGAGTTCAGGGTGCTAGAATTGGTTTGAAAATTAATGTTAGGAAGACTAAGTCACTAAGGCTAGAATAAGTGAAGATGAAAAGGTGGTGTTGGGTAATGAAAAGGTTGATCAGGTGGGCAGCTTCACTTACCTTGGTAGTATTATTAGTAAAGATGGTGGGAGCAGTGAAGATGTTAAATATAGAATAGCTAAGGCTCAGGGTGTTTTTTCACAGTTAAAAAGAGTCTGGAAGAATAGGAAGATAAGTCTGCAAACCAAGATTAGAATATTAGAAGCTTCAGTGATGACAGTGGTCAAATATTGCTCTGAAGCATGGACGCTCCGAAAAGCGGATGAAGATTTGCTAGATGTTTTCCAGAGAAATTGCTTAAGGATTGTTCTGGGTACCCGGCTGACTGACCGTATTTCAAACAATAGGCTATACGAAAAATGTGGTTCAATACCGCTCTCTAGGGCTATAATGAAAGAAAGGTTGAGGTGGCTAGGGCACGTTGTGCGGATGAAGGATGACAGATTGCCGAAGATTGTTTTTTTTTCGGCCAACCATCTAGGGCTAAACGGAAAGCAGGTCGTCCCCGTCTGGGGTGGGAGGACGTCATAAAGAAAGATTTAAAGGAAATGGGAACTTCGTGGGCGGGTGTAAAAAGGGAGGCTTTGAATAGATTGGGGTGGAGGAAGAGCGTGCGTAGCTGTGTTGGCCTCAGGCGGTTTGGTGTTGCGGTGAGTTGTTAGTAGTAGTAGTAGTAATTGAATGTCACTGTTGATATGTCTTGAATTATCTCCTAAACCGTTCCAAAGTCAAATGGGTGAAGTTATACAAGGAACAGATAAACTAAGAGTGTAGAGAGTTTGAACATAGAGGATGTGCTTCAGCACATTTTGTTGATCTCGGTCAAGTTTGTCCCCCCCCCCCCCCGCAAAAAAACAGTATTCGGTGACCAGTAAGTTTGTTGGAATTCGTTAAAATCTATCCCTTATATAGTATTCCCTTCTGAACATACAGAGCTGAAGTACCAAGTAGAGTAAAATGGAATGCAACTGTAGAGATTAGTTAAACGGAAACTTCATTAATTTTTGAAAATTGTCAATGTATTCAGTGTACTTCTAAAAATTAGGAAAAATCTGAAATTCAGTTTTTATTGAAAAGATCTCCATATGCAGTTCTGTATGGTTTGGAAGTAGTATGTGCCAAATTAAAAAGAAGAAATGGAGGTGAAAAATCAACCAAAAGGTAAAAAAATATAACAACAAAAAGCCTTACGAAGATTTAGTTTTTCTTTGAGGGTGTGATGGTCTTTTGGAACCAACATGTTGCTTATGTTTGAGTTTTTGTGGATGAAAAGCATTGTGAAATTTTTAATAACTAGTTTAACATACTTGTTTTCACGGTTCAACGTGACAACACTAAATGAAAAAAGGGGTACTTACCAAAAAACTTAGTAATTTTGAAACAACCATAAGAAATATTATAAAAAATTGGTGTTTCCAGTGATGAACAGACCTAAGATTCGATAAAAAGCAGCTTTGAATGGAATTTTATCGATGAAAAACATTGCCAAATTTAATTCGTGAGTTTTGCTTAATCGTTTTCACGATTCGACGTGACAAAACTAATGAAAAAGTGGTCCTTCTCTAAAATTTTCGTAATTTGGAAACAACCAAAGAAATATTATAGAAAATTGTGGTATTATAGAAAATCGATGAATAGACCTAAGATGGGTCCTGGTGACAATAATATTTTAATTTTGATGCCCTTGGTACTGTCAGGGTCAATCAATTGCTTCGACTGCAAAAATAAAAAAAAGTCAAATTTAAATATCGTTATTTTGACATCTGAACATCGTTATTTATTGATTATCTCTAATGTGATATCCATTGGATTATTGCAATAAGGAATAAATTAAAGACTCCTGATAGAATTGGCTGGATTTTTATTTGTTTTAGCATAAATCTCTTTGCATTTTAAATAGTTGGAAGCCTGTGGGAGAGAGAACGAGCCGTGGTCCCATTCTTCTACTAGGAAAAGTGGCTTTATCAAACTGTACCAGAAAGAATAGGATTTTATCTTGTGAAATTTATGAATAAATATCATACATCGTAAACATGACCGTGATCTCCGGAAACTGGCAACGATACTCGACTTTAAACAACGGAGTGCATAAAAATTGTGATAAAATCAGTTTTTATGTCTCCACTGGAAATTGCTTCTACCTTAAAGGAAGAGTTGGGAACACCCGAAAAAAATTGAAATATTTCTGATATTTTAGCCATTCTATTGATTGCTAGGATTCTTTTTTGTTTACTTTTGACCTAGTAGAATGATGTTTTAGCTATTTAATAAAAGGTGATATCGGCTTTTAAAAGGTGATATTCAGGGTGTCCCGTTCAGCAAGCTATAGGCGTGGCAGAGTGAATGAGGGCTTCGTTACGTATCGATTGCATATAACTACCGATTTCAAGTAGTTTAGGAAAAATTTACGTATATACTTAATATGTGCAAGCTTTTGTGTACCAAACTGATAAATTTTCGCACCAAACCAATCGTAAATAAAGGAGATAGACTCTTTTTTTTAACCAAAAACTAATTGTGAAACAGCCTGATGCATATTCAACGCCCAGTGTGCACCTGGGCCCCCCAGGGTATTTTAAGGTAACTACTTTCATCAGAATGACTGAAAAATACAAAAAAAGCATGCCTCTGGAAGCGATAATCTTCGTGTAGTCTAAAAGCAAGGGCCCAAAGTTGTGGAAATAGCCTGTAGAAATTCAGAGGCTTCATAAATATATTTTAATAGAAAAGTATACATGTTGCACCTTTTGGAAATCAGAGTCGTACGAGGTTTTGAATCTGCATGATTGAAGGGCGCAAAACGAAGGTCTCGGCCTTCCAACCCACCAATTCTGAATCCTTAAATATGAGAATGTGTTGCTCTTAATTCTCTACCTATTAGGGAGTATTTAGGGAACGGTTGGAGATGTCTAATTGTTAGTCGTTAAAAGGCGTTCAGGTTTTTGCCCGTTGAGACTTAGTATGACTGTCTAAAATCAAAACGTATTAAGTACATATTTTACGAATAGTGTTTGCTTGTCACCAAAAATAGTATTTAAGGGTTTCTGAGCTTACTGAATATAAGCCTAGCGGTAATATTGTAATATAGATGTCCAAAAATCAAAACAAATTAAGTATTTGTAAGGGTTCAGTATGTAGGCTATAGCTATAGTGCTCAAAGTGGAACCCCTTAGCCAGTGAAATCCAACACCCCACCTTTCCATCAACCTTCAACTTCAAAATTAAGCACATGTGTTACTTCTTTCGACCGTTCAAATAAATTGAGAAATTGGCCTTAGTGATCATCATTCAAAATGATTAAAATTTGAAAAGTAAGTGCACTAAGTTCATATTTTTCAAATGCTGCTTAATTCCACTAAAATTGGTATTTTAGGGCTTCTGAACTTATTAACTGCGTACAGGGCTGTGCAGTTGGTCCACTTTACCATCGAATCCAACTCTGACTTCGACTCCGGAAACTTTAAGCATAATTGTTCTGACTCCTAACATTTTTTTCAAAGAATTAAGAACTCCGACTCCAACATTCCTGCTAATTTACTGCATAATCTAATGAGAGAAATTGATATTAATGAGAGAAATGCAGAAAAGTAATATTGCGGGCTAATTATTCTTTGTAATTAGTCTACAATATTAATTTTGTTTATTATTGACACTTTTCCGTATTATTTAAGACTATTTGGATTGACTACAACCTTTATGTGCTTTCATAACTCCAAATCCAAAGGGTCTTACATTATTTATGGCGCTCTGACTCCATTCAGCAAAAATTTGCTAAAACTCTTGACTGACTCCACCACTCCCACTTAGAATCCACAGCGCTCATTGCATATAAGATGCTGATATTGTAATATGAAATTTCAAAATTAAATGAAACTAAGTTTATATTTTAATATTTGTGGACATGGTTGTACCTTTTTGAAAATCAGATTCATGCAAATATTTATTTTATGTATAATTTATTTATATTATTTTCTGATGCAGCTTGACCTGAGAGGGTTCTTATACCCCATCCCCACCTTACCGAAGTCATTGTTGTATTTTGCGCTTTTAATGGAATTGAGACTTAAGCTCAGCTAACCAACTGAAATTTGAAAATGCAGTCCATGAAAACCTATACATCGCCAGGTCGGGAGTATGTGTTGATTTTTAACCGCCGGAATATCATTGCTATACATACTAGAGAAAATTAAATTACTATTCTTTCCTTATCAAAAAAAAGAAAAGAAAACCCAGCATGCTTTGTCTTAATTCTGTTACATTTCATTGAAGCATTGTAATCCTTTTTATTGTTCAATACCATTATTTTCTACATGATCCATAATTATGATCATAGTTTAGTATATTGCTATGGGACTTATCAAATAAACTTTGTGAACTCCTTTAGGACTGAATTGTCATTTGGATCACGTTGGAATTTCCAGATCCAATCAACTCTTCACGATTTGTGACAATGGTCCCTATATCGCTCTTATCGGACCCAAACACTTTCCTAACGGTTACAATACACCAATATTCCTGGAGGCAATGGTCTTGGAATACTTGATCAAACATAAAATGAAGACATAAAGAACAAGGAAAAAAAAACTATCGAGGAAAGCCTTACAGCACTCCAATCATCGAATAATCCCCTGAATTGATGGAAGCTGCTCCATGGATCCGAGAAATATGGGTTTTGATGACCATTGGACAGGTTAAATCATGGCAGTGTCGACTTACACAGCCTTTAAAAAATGGTATTAATCTGGAGAAAATAAATACAGCTCAGTTAGGGCTTGTTGGAAAATAGGAAAAAGGAATTAGGAAGCTAGGATGCAGTTGATCATTTATTCGATATATAAATGAGGTTATCAGTTAGATATTTAGGTTTCCGGAAAATAATTTTTCCAATGGTGCAACACAAACGAATATCTTTGATTTGCGATTTTGTTTTTGTTTTAATTTTTGTCAGTTCGTGCGTTTTATCTCCAACCTCTCTCTCCCCCTACTTTCTAGCACACTATTTATTGTTTGCTCGAAATGTTTTAAATATACAATGATTACTTTAATTATATTGATCCTTTTTAGAGTCTTGAGTTTAAGCTTAGACTTATGAAACTTTTTAATTAAATTATCCTTCACCTGTGAAAATATGTATTTATATGCATTTCTTGGTTGAAAAGTTTTCTTTTCCCTGAATTAACTTGCGCCCCCTATGGCCAAAAATTTCCATGAACTTTCAATTATGTAAATGCTAAAGTATGAGCCTAAACTTCAACAGTTCGTTTCAGGTGACTAGCCTGTGTGATAAAGTATTCCCGTTTATTATTTTTCGGTTCTTTTTGTAAGTTTTCTTCCGCAAGAATTAACTTCAAAGGAATTATTTGAAGGGTAATTGACTTATGTAAACAAAAGAGCAAAAAGAAAGCTTGTAAGAAGTTTTGAATCTCCAAGTCTTGTAAAAAGAAATTGGGCCTACTAAAAGTTTTGAATTCTTTTCTTGATTCAAATATAATTCCCTACGAATATTTTGTAAATTCGCTATTTATTCGATAAATTCAATCTCGATTCGTTTGATAAGTAGGTTTCACATGGGTTTTTAAAAATAAAAATCTACACTAAATATAAAATTCTTTTCATATTTGTATGTGTTTTTTACTTGAATCACCTCAAGTCAACCGTTCGGTTTTGGGTGAATCATATTGATTTTTGTTTGTATATTGTCGTTAAAGTCAAAAAAAGTATATCAATATCATCATATAATAAGACGTAAAATAAAAAAAAAATGATGCGATTGAATGAAGTTTTAGTGCAATAGGGTTTTCATGATATGCGAGGGGTGTTCAGAAAATATCCTTCGTTTCAGGTAATTTTATTTAGTCATTTACGCCAATACTACTAGTTTCAAAATAATGCCAATTAGAATTTATGCACTTAGGCCAGAGGTTGTTCCAATCCCCAAAACACTTCTGTACCTTGTTATTTGGAATAACGTTTTGCTCCTGAGGATGTAGTTTTAATGTTTCTATGATTGCAAAATGACTGACCTTTAATGTGTTCTTTATTTTTGGAACAAAAAGGGTCACATGTAGCCCTGTCTGGAGAATATATAGGCTAGATAAGACTTTTTTTTCGCTAAAATGTCAATAACAAGCAATGAGACTTGATCAGGTAGATTATCATGGCACAAAATATATGAATCGTTTTGTCGTACATCTTCCTGTTTTCTCGGCTTACTCCACTCAGGTGACATTGGGGCATGTAGTAAGTACTTATTCGTTGACCTTGTCGCATGTAGATATGGTGCCCTCTGCCGTTAAAACCAAATAACATTGTGAGTATAACATTCTCTTTCGACCGCACTTGTCGAGTTTTTGTTTCGGCGATCAAGAATGCCTCCATGGGAACGGTTGGAGGACCGTACCCAGGGTTTTTTTTTCGGGGAGGGGGGTTGAAAAAGGATTTTTTTTTGGGGGGGGGGGTAAAAACAACTTCAAAAGACGCATAAGAAATTTGTTTATATTCATTATTATGAGACGTTCTTTAGTATTGAATTGTTTTTAACTTCATTTAGTGACTCAACGGCAACTTCAATCCCTCGCCGTTTTTTTTTTTTTTTTTTTTTTTTTTTTTTTTTTTTTTAATTCATCATTTTAGAAGAATTTTTCTGCCGTCCGTTTCATGTCCAAATTATCTCAAACAAATGCAATGGCATGGTATAATTGATGTTTAGCAACATCATTAGCAACTTATCTGATTTTGATGTGGTGATCGTTCATAATTATTTCTTTCACTTTTTCCACGTTTTCATCGCGTAAGTATTGATTTAATAGGGTGCTCGTCACCTTCAACATCTCTACAACCTTCATGGAAACGCCTGTTACACTCATAAGCCCTTGTTTTACTCATTAGTGATTCACCAAAAGCAATATTTAACATTTATACAATATTGCCTCACTTTATTATGACGGAATTTAGAATTTAGTAAAGTACAAATTATATTCTGGCTTTTAGAAAGCATAGGGTTTAGAACCCTACTCAGATTAATTTCTGCTCGTTTTGAGTTTCACTTATTTTAATTTCTGTTTGTTTTGGGTTTCATTTATTTATTGATACTGATTTGTGGTAGTTGCATGCTTGGTAGATTATTTGATTCTATTTTTGTTCATTTTTGGTTTAATGGAGTTCTTTACTTTTTTTGAAAAACTTATTTTGTGCAAAAAGTTTTTTGATTAATTTTAGTTCGTTTTATACTGACATAGTCTTTTTCAGGGAGAAAATGAGCCTCTTCTGAAGTTAAACAACCATCCCTTCCATAAAAACCTTTAATACCCCATGGGCATAACTTACAACCCTTGCCCCTAGTCTCTGGGGTTTGTTTCAACTCCAAAAGCCTTTTATACGATATTTAGACTATTTTGAATAGAATGGCTATCTCAAGGGTTGTGGCTTGCCCTGAGGGTTGTGAGGGGGGGGGGGGGTGTCATCCTCAAAGACCTAATTTCCAGAACTTGAAAATGCGTTAAACAAAATGGCAATCTATTTTGATTGAATGTGTTTTGGGGAAATGGTGGGTGTAAGAGGGGGGTTAGTTGCCCTTCAATCATTTTTGACTATTAAAAAGGGCTCAAAGACCGGGGGAGGGTAGCTGCCCTCTGATCACTTTGACTCTTAAAAAGGGCACTAGAGTGTCTGAATACCAATCCAATGAGTCCCCTTGAAGTTTATTTGACAACACTTTCTATAAAAATCCTATATGTCCCCAGTGCAAAACTCACAACGCTTGCCCTGAGGGCTGGGGGGGATTTGTTATCCTCAAAGACATAATTTCCAGACCTTTCTGATAGGCTTAACAAAATGGCTATATCGAAATTTTGATTGGAAATATTTGAGGAAATGATAGACGAGGAGGGAGACATTTGCCCTCTGATCACTTTCGACTAATAAAAAAGACACTAGTCCTCTCAATTTCCAATCAAATGAGCCCTTTTTGAAGCTTCTACGACAAAAATTTCTATAGAAATGTTAAATAATCCAAAGGCGTAACTTACGACCCTTGTCCTGAGTGCTATGGGGGGGGAGGGAGGGTTGTCATCCCCAAAGACATAATTTCCAGACCTTTCAACTACCTTGAACAAAATGGCCATATCAAAATGTTGGTCGGAAATGTTTTGGGAAATGATGGGCGTGGGGGGATTTTACTTCTGATTACTTTCGATAATTAAAAAGGGCAATAGCCCTCTCAATTTCCAATCGAAAGAGCCCTTTTTTAAGTTTTTACGACAACACATTCTATATGACATTATATGCCCCCAGGGCATAACTTACAACCTTAGCCCTGAGGGCTGTGGGGGGTTGTCATACTCAAAAACATAATTTCCGGACCCTTCAACAAAATTGCTATATCAAAATGTTGATCGGAAGTGTTTGGGAAAATGATGGATATGGGGGGGGGGAGCATTTGCCACCCGGTAGCTTTTGACTATTAATAAGGGTACTAGCCCTCTCCATTCCCAATAATAAAAACCTTATATGCCCCCAGTGCATAACTTACAACCCTTGCCCTGAGGGTTGTGGGGGGGGGGGGTGTCATCCTCAAAGGCCTAATTTACAGAACTTGAAACTGCGTTAAACAAAATGGCTATTTCAAAATTTTGATTGAATGTGTTTGGGGAAATGGTGGGTGTAAAAGGGGGGTTAGTCGCCCTTCAATCATTTTCGACTAAAGGGCACTAGCCCTTTCAATTTTCAATCAAATGAGCCGTTTTGAAGTTTCTACGACAAAAATTTCTACAAAACCATATATGCCCCCAGGGCATAACGTACAAGCCTTGCCCTGAGGGTTGTGGGGGGGTGTCATCCTCAAAGACCTAATTTCCAGCACTTTCAACTACGTTCAACAAAATGAATATCTCAAAATTTTGATTGGATGTGTTTGGGGAAATGGTGGTCGTGAGAGGGGGGGTTAGTTGTTTTTCAATCACTTTCGACTATTAAAAGGACTCTAGCCCTTTCAATTTCCAATCAAATGAGCCCTTTTTGACATTTTTATGACAACTCATTCTATAAAACTTCATATGCCCCCAGGGCATAACTTACAACCCTTGCCCTTAGGGCTGTGTGGGGGAGGTTGTCACCCTTAAAGACCTAATTTTTAAAACCTTCAACTACATGGGACAAAATGGCTATCTCAAAATTTTGATTGGATGTGTTTGGGGAAAAGGTGGGCGTGAGAGGGGGGTTAGTTGCCCTTCAATCACTTTCGGCTCTTAAAAAGAGCACTAGCCCTTTGAATTTCCAATCGAATCAGTCCTTTTTGACGTTTCTATGACAAAGCTTTCAATAAAAACCTTATATGCCCCCTGGGCGTAACTTATAACCCTTGCCCTGAAGACTGTGGGGGGGGGGGTTCCTGCTCAAAGATATAATTTCCAAAACTTTCAACTACAATGGCTATCTAAAAAATTTGATTAGATGTGTTTGGGGAGATGGTGGGCGTGGAAGGGGTGTTAGTTGCCTTCCAATCTCTTTCGACTATAAAAAGGGCACTTGCCCTCTCAATTTGCAATTGAATGAGCCCCTTTTGAAGTTTCTATGACGAAGCTTTCTATGAAAACCTTATATGCCCCCAGGGCATTACTTATAACCCTTACCCTGAGGGCTGGGGGGGGGTGTCATCCTCAAAGACCTAATTTTCAGAACTTTCGACTACGTTGAACAAAATGGCTATCTCAAAATTTTGATTGGATGTGTTGGGGAAAAGGTGGGCGTGAGGGGGGGGGGGGTTGTGCCCTCCAATCACTTTCGACTATTAAAAAGGGCACTACCTTTGAATTTCCAATCGAATGAGCTCTTTTTGAAGTTTCTACGGCAACGCTGTCTATAAAAATCTTATATGCCCCCCCAGGGCAAAACTTACAAACCTTGCCCTGAGGGTTGTGGGGGAGTGTCCTCCTCAAAAACTTATTTTCTATCTGGAAACCAACTACGCTGAACAAAATGGCTATCTCAAAATTTTGATTGGATGTGTTTGGGGAAATGGTGGGCGTGGAAGGGGTGTTAGTTGCCTTCCAATCCCTTTTGACTATTAAAACGGGCACAAGCCACTCCAGTTTCCAATCAAATGAGCCCTTTTCGAAGTTTCTACGACAACTCCTTTGATACGAAGTGCCCTGGTCTAAAAAATAAAATAATAATAAATAATACATTGTGCCAACATCGTTCTTTACTTAGGCAGCGCGATTGCGCTGCCTATGATATTATACCTATTTTCTATGTATTCCCCTCATTTGCGCTATATTGGATACTAAACAAGTAGCTAAAATGGAGAGTTGCATTTAACTTACTTTTTAATTATCCCAAGGAATCGATTTAAAAGGAAGAAAACATAGTGAAAATTTAGTGCATATTAAAAGTCATAAAATTGTTGATCACTCCATTTATGCTGATAGCCAATATAACAAACCAGGAATTTTGAGCAGTGTTTGTAATATAATAATTTTATTATTAACTATGCAGTTTAATTAATAATTACAGTTAATGTTAATTAATAGCAGACCCATGATAGTGGTGGTTTCACGATCCTAATGACGCTGCTGCAGTCCTATATTGCAACGTTAGCCTCTTGTTTGTAATCAACAATATCAGAAGTCCTTATTAGAAACCATGCACAATTTTTTAAAGATGCTCTTAGTGTGTCTTGATCTAGGGCAACAAAAGTGTGATTTTAACAATTTCTAATGATTATTTTTTATTCTTCAGGGCATTTTCTCAATAATCCCTGAATGATAATCGATTTTAGAGAGGTGCATAATTTCTGCAAGTGCGAATTCGTTGGTTTTAGGGACGCCGTGCTCAAGGGTCCCACGTTTGGGCATCCAATCATGCATATTCTACTACTTAGGAGGTTTTGACTTCAACTACTTGTCACATGATCATCATTTGGGAAATTATACTTTATTTCTTTGAATCTTGAACTAGCAATATTAGCCCTCAATGATCTTAATGAATTTTAGTGATTAACATTGAATCAATAATAACCATTCCAAGGATGATCATGAGTTGAAAGAGGGGTATTATGTCTGTTTGAGTAAAGTTGGCAGGAGGCAGATATTGAAGGGGCATGGGCCCAGAGATCTAACTAAATGGTTCATCGTGTAGATTTGAATTCTTTGCGTGGCTCTGGTTTCAACTAGGTATGACATTTCAGTCATTTTGTGAAGTACGTAATGAACGTTTTTTATGGATGTCTTTAACTTGCACAGTTACCTAAGTTCAGTTTAATATTCAGCATGCCCAAAAACCCTGAAATACTCTTAAACTCCTAGTTCTTTCTAAAAATGAAAATAAGACAGTTGGAGCTGGGGGAGATGGAGGGAGGGAGATGGGGTGCCAAGTGACACTTGGGTGTTAAATAGGTGATAGGTTGTTTTATTTTTTTTTTAGTTTTTAGACTGTTGGTTTTTTTTAAGTCTTTAGACTGTTGATAAAATGACCGCCTATAAATTTTGACCTGGTGTTATTTGGGGGTTTGGGGTTCCAAGTGATACTTGGGTGCTGAATAGGTGGTAGATTGTTTTTTTTTGTTTTTTTAGACTGTTTTTTTTAGTCTTTAGACTGTTGATAAAATGACCATCAAGAAATTTTCACCTGATGTTATTTGGTGGTGTGGGGTGCCAAGTGACAGTTGGGTGTTGATTAGGCTAGGTGGTAGGTTTTTTTTTTTTTTTAGTTTATAGACTGTTGGGTTTTTTTTTTTTTAGTCTTTAGACTGTTGATAAACTGACCACCTAGAAATTTTGACCTGATGTTATTTGGTGGTTTTGGGGTGCCAAGTGACACTTGGGTGTTTAATAGGTGGTAGTTTGTTCTTTTTTTTTTAGTTTTTAGACTGTTTTTTTTTTTTTTTTAGTCTTTGACTGTTGGTAAAATGACCACCATCATCAGTTGAAACAGGGGTATTATGTCTATTTGAGTAAAGTTGGCAGGAGGCAGATATTGAAGGGGCATGGGCTCAGAGATCTAACTAAATGGTTCATAATGTAGATTTGAATTCTTTGCGTGACTCTGGTTTCAACTAGGTGTAACATTTCTGTCATTTTGTGAAGTTCGTAATGAACGTTTTTTATGGATGTCTTTAACTTGCACAGTTACCAAAGTTCAGTTTAATATTCAGCATGCCCAAAAACCCTGAAATACTCTTCAACTCCTATTTCTTTCTAAAAATGAAAATAAGACAGTTGGAGCTGGGGGGGAGATGGAGGGAGGGAGATGGGGTGCCAAGTGACACTTGGGTGTTAAATAGGTGATAGGTTTTTTTTTTTTTTTTTTTAGTTTTTAGACTGTTGGTTTTTTTTTAAGTCTTTAGACTGTTGATAAAATGACCACCTATAAATTGAAGTGTAACATGCCAACTTTTCTAAAATTCATATGTTAGATTCACCTATGAAGATTCGGCTTTGTATATGTTATTTGCATAAATTGGGTTTCTTACCTCTGGGGATGGACTTAACGTATTGTCCTGGATGTTTTTGGTGGTGTGGGTACCAAGTGACACTTGGGTGTTGAATAGGTGGTAGTTTTTTTTATTAGCTTTTAGATTTTTTTTTTTTTTTTTTTTTTTTTTTTTTTTTTTTTTTTTTTTTTTTTTTTTTTTTTTTTTTTTAGTCTTTAGCCTATTGATTAAATGAGCACCTAGAAATTTTTACATGATGTTATTTGGTGATGTGGAGTGCCAAGTGACACTTGGGTGTTGAATAGGTGATAGGTTGTCTCCAATCGATTGTGACCCTCAAAAAGGGCACTAGAACGACCAGTTTTTGACCTTGTTTTTGATAGAATGAGCCTTCTTTCAGTTTCATTTCTTCCTTTCTACGGCTTTCTTTATACATGATGATACCCAAAAAAAAAGGAAGAGAAAATTTGTGGGAGATATCGTTCATTAACATGTCAGTGGTATGTGTTGACTATAAAACTATGATACGGTTGTGAGATTTAGGGCCTTTTCGCAAAAACCAGAGTCAGGGCTACACGCAGGTTCGGTAGTAGCTGTATACAGCAAAATGGGGACATTGTTGGGGAGGTGCAAATTCTACATTTTACAAATGGTTCGAAACAACGCAACGCTGCTTGTGGTTTATTCCTTTCTCAGATTACTGACTTTTTCTTCTTGGTTTTACAGATCCAATGCAGAATAAATTCAATCTGCCCACCCTCCTTTTGGTGGAATCTTCGCATGTGATTGGTCAGAGGCAAAATTTGTTATTTCCACTTTGAATTTTTTTTTTCTGTTTCAGTCTCAAAGCACTTGATTGATTATTTACAGGTTCATAAATGTAATTTCTAAAGAAATATTTAAAAAACTAAAAGAAATATTACATCTCCATATGTACTAAAACCTAGAAATTGGAGTTTTTTTCTCGCTACCAGGAAACATTAGAAATCTTCAGGCTGCGCCGGCACGACATTTCAAAATCATTCGATGACAACTTTCTTATCACTACAACCGTAGAGTTTCGTATTTAGTTTTCTTTTTTTTTTGTTGTTGTTGTTATAAGATTTTTTTTAGAAGATTTCGAGAAATGTGTTGTTTTTTTTTATTCTTTTAGTTTTTGATAATTCTTGTAATCACTTCTCACGTATGATCATTCTAATTGTGTTTTTAAATTACTCCTCGAGTCGTCTCATCCGGTCCATCTCTTTCAAAGCCTCATTCTTACATGTCTTTTCACAGCTGAACATCTTGAAACAGGGTTTCATCTTGAAAATGATGGCTCTTCTTTACTAACGAAGTGAAGCCAGAGGTGTGCAATACGCTAGACGGCTCGTGCGAGAACGGATACTTACGATGCTACGAACAATGTTCTTAACTCATTCTCTTCCTCCTGGATAAACCATGTGTAATAAAAGCTTCTAAATTAAGTAAGGCTTAATGCCAAATAACGACAGTTCGCACTGGCTATTGAATATGGAATATATTTTTTTTATATATATATAAACGAATTTGTGCAAGTCCATACTGAAATATAGTTAAATCATGCTTTACGCTAAAAGACATAGACAAACTTCAAATATCGTAACTAATGATCGTATACTAAAATTAAAACCAGCCGTTATAAATTTTTTATAAGATGAGATTTATCCATACGAAATTAAGCCCAAAGTAAATACACAGCATTAATTTCCATAAGGGCTGCTTGATCTATAAAGGAGGAGGAAAGCACATGCGGCATTTAAACATTAGCTTAGAGGGTTTCTAAACATAAACATAGGGGTTTCTGAAAGGTTATTCTTGCATATAGAGCCCTTCTCTTGGAAAAATTTACAAGTACTACAGTTCATCAGGGCTTAACGTAAACGATATATTAAACAGTCGCTTTTCGTTGTTTGTTAGGTTGATATTACTTTTCTTTGCATTATTAGGAAGGTAGTTTTCTTTTCCTTTATTTTCCTTTTTTTGTTAAGTATTGACTTCTAGTTTGATCCAATCTCTTTTCCTCCAGCTTGTGATGACCGCATTAACTTCCTAATGTGGCCAAGAAAATAGGCTTCATTTTTCTTTATTGTCGAATATGACATTGCCGACGACCGTAAATGTTGTTGTCATTGCCGTATGGCAGTGTCAGATAGTGGCAAATTCGGACTGAGAGGGCGGAGTTAGAAATCGTGTATTTTTACCACTTATCCCTGGCTTAAGGAATAATATCCCTGTCCCTCTCAAATATTAAGTGGACTTTCATTTTATTAGATAGGAAAAATGGACAATTGGCCTTACGGAGAAATTTGCCAAGCGGCTGCAGTAAGTGGAGGAAAAGATTTATGTGGTACGGTAGTGATTGTTGAGATAGAACGAAATACAAAATAGAGCGAATTCCTTTTTATTTACCTCTCCGTAATCAAATAACAGTTCTTGGTTAATTGAATGTCATATCTTCACGGAAGAGGGCTTCTCGTCCATGATTATTGTGGATAAACAATTCAATGCGGCTATAAGAAATATTGCTAAAATACCAACATATTACGGCGCTGTACATGCGCTTCTATGTCATATTTGTAAAAAAAAAACTCATTAATTTAAATTTTGGCGCGCAGGTATCTTCGACCTGTCAGAGAGGCTTTGAGTTTTTAAACATGTGTTGTAACCTTCCTTAAAGGATCAACATATGCCCTTGAAGAGGTACCCTATCAAGGAGGCAGTTTTCCAATTAGGCATGGGGTACCCTGTCAAGGAGCGAGTTTCAAGCGAATATGAATTGCCGGATCGGCCCGTTTTTCTAATATTCTTTCCTGGGTATTTTCTTCTTCCGAAAATCATGAGTGGGATGTGTACCTTCGTTTTTTCTTGTCTCCTTAACAAATGTTGGTTCGCTTTTCAAGTAAAATAATGAACACAAAATTACCTTTCAGTTAACGAGAAAGAACGAGGACTTGAAACTCTTCTTTTGGAATTAGACCAATGGGCACATCACTGTCGATGTGATAATCGATGTCGTTTTGCAATCATAGAAACATTAAAGGTGCATCTTCCAAGAGCAAAACGTTATTCTAAAGAACACGTTACAGCTCTTGTATAGGACTTTTTAAGTCTTTTTTTGTTGTTGTTGTCGTTTCGTGCACCAGCGGTTTGACAGCAAGATTGTGTAGTACTGTGAAGGCGGATGGAATTAAATTTAACCTTTACCTTTAATGAAGCAGTCTCGAAGTAGCAATATTCATCTGAAAAGTCTTCCAGAATGAAGTAGTTGCTGCTTCAGCCTCAAACTTAGTCGTTTTCGTTTTCGAAATAAGCTAAGCCATTTTAGAATAAGCCGATGATTTATCAGTTTATTGATTATTATTCGCTTATAAACTGAAATTCTTTTAATTTAAAGTAAAAGAAAAGAGCAAGATAGGTGTAAACTCTGAAAATGCTGCAAATATTTTAACCGTATATATCCTGTATGTTTAATCATATAAATAAAATCGATGGAAATCCAATAGCCATCCAAGTTCATTCTAAAATACACTTAGAGTATTGTTTGCGCTCAGGTATATGCACTAAGAGTAAAAATTTTGGAGTATTCCCTCCACAACAGAAGAAAAGTTTTTTTTTGCGTTTTCTCTATCCTGCTGTTTGTGTTATGGAATTGGTAAAATTGGCCCCTGAACAACTCAAACATCAGTTTCGCACGATCGACTGAAGCGAAAGTGTTATTTGATTTTGAGTGGACTCGCTTTTATTTTTGGTTGTTGACGTTCTCTTGATTGTTCTCTTAAGACGTAGATGCATAAAAGGCTTGTAAAGTTACAAATTTAACCTTTTTTTTGGTTCTTTTCTAAATAAAAACAGTGCAATAAGTTTTCATGGAATTGCTCTGTAAATCTGTTTTCTTCGTTTTATGGTCTTGTTTGGTGTTTCTACAAAAGGGATTATTTTCGAAATTTTTTTGCTTAGATTCTTGCTGATGGTATATTTGAACGTAAGAAATTACTTATACAATTCTCAACTAAAAAGACAAGAAAGTGCATATTGAAATTTTAGGAGGCGATTATTTATGCCTTATTATGTTTTAGTCTAATGGAAGAAGTAGAATAAATTTGGATTGTAAAGGGCCCTTCTGTTTTTAGTCTAGAAGTTTTACCGAAATAACAATATAAGCTAAGCTTCACAGCAAGAGCGTATCCAGGATTTTGTTCGGGGGGATTTTTTGGAGGGGTTTTTACAAAAAACTTTAAAAAATACATCAACAATTTGTTTATATTCATCTTTGTTACGGTTTTACGAGCCGGACAACAATTTCAGAGAGAAGGGAAGGGGGTTTAAACCCAGATCCCCTATGAATACGGCCTTGCGTCGCAAGGCCGTATGAGGCGAAGTATGATTGAGTTTGAGTGTATTGGATAATTCAAATTTAATTGAGTATATCACAAGTCCCACTGATCTATTCATGGACAATTTTTTATCATTTGTTACAGCTCTCTATTTAAAAAAAAGTGAGTTATATTTAACTATTTTATACATTGTATCACTTCAGTTTAATTTAGTTCATAATTAATGAGGTGGAATATGGTAAAGAAGATCCATTTCTGGTTCTGCATGTAATTTAGGCTAACGATTGCCCGGAAAAAATATAGTTTTTTTTGTGTGTTTATTAATGTATCTGAGTAACAAGAATGTTCTAAAGTACATTTTAAAATGAAGTTCAGTCAAATTTGGTTCTTTTTTTACATTCAGTGGCCGCATTTTTTCATTTATTTACATTGGAGTAGTACATCCTGATTTTGTGTAGCTTTCTTGTAAGGATACAAAGTTAAATTGTTAATTAGATTTTTTGGCAATGGATAGGCTGCTTAGAATACGAGACTCAAACCAAGCTCCCCTCTTCCCCCTAATAATGATTAAAAATTAAGCAATTAACGAATTAACGTAGATGTAAGACACCTTAAAACATTTTAGGCTGCTTTTTCAACTTCTTTCATCCAATTTTTCTTGAACCTGTTAGTTTTGCCTTGTCTCGTAATAGACTCAATTGTAGCAAATTGGCTGGAATAGCACTCTTAGTAAGTTTCTTTTTCTTCCAGGAAATGAAGGTGAATTGGGCCACTTCCCCTGGAAATGCACCGAAGACTGATACTAGCAGTAAGTTTTTTCTCTCTTTTTTTATTGTAATTTGTTTTCTTTTTTTTTATTCCAAATATGTTTTGCCTGATTATAATTAGTGCAGCAGTAGAAATAATTTTACAATTTCTAATTACCGTGACAAATACTTAAGACACTTAAACGTCGAATTTCCAACAATTTTTGCTGTTGATAAAAAGATCTTAAAAAATTTTGGAAAATAACAAAATTCCAGTATTTGAGTTTTTAGGATGCTGGAAAATTCGGAGGTGAATTGGACTTGTTGATTGAGCATGCTGAGTTCAAAAACCAATACCCGGATTACTAGTGATGCTGGAAGAGTTTATATTGTAGAATGTCTTAATGCTAAGACATGTCTTGAACTTAACGTTATTATATGTAGCCCCCCCCCCCCCCCGCGAAATTTTTTCCGGTCCGTCAAACGTAAAAAAATGCATATAAAGCAAATTTTGATGCATTTATTCACGTTTTTTATTGTAAACTCACGGGAGATGGGAACTTCTTGGGACGATGTAAAGAAGGAGGCTTTGGATGTAAAGAGGGAGGTTTTGAACAGATTGTGATGGAGGAGCTTGCATAGCTCTGTTGGCCTCAGGTGGCTTGGTGCTGCAGTGAGTTAGTATATATATATATATATATATATATATATATATATATATATATATATATATATATATATATATATATATATATATATATATATATATATATATATATATATTGTATACACATGTTATGGAACTATTCTATATTCTATCTTGGTTCGTTGTTTGAAGTAGTCTTTTGGACGCATCAATTTCTCAATCTTTTAGAATGCGATTCCCTTTTGAGGATGACCAATTGAATAAGATATGGTATCACTTTCCGTGGGATGTTAATATTCTGGTTGCATAATATTTCTGTCTTTCAAAGGACCCCTTCTCATTAGTGTCCCCATGGGGTAGCTCCACTTGCCGTCTATTTTGCGAATCTCTGATCATACGACTCTAGCTCTGTGCTTCGCAATATTCCCCTGGTTGATTTGAATTCATCGTGTGTTCTAAAGTCTCTGTGTATCTCTAATGAACGATTTCTACTTTCTTGTAAATGCATGGGGACTATGCCCTTGAGTACTTTGAAAAATGTAGATTTTCTGTGACACTACGGCCGTCTAAAGTTGAAGCAAATTTACCAGAAAAGTAAGTTAGTATTGTTCGCGTTTGATGATACTAGGCTAGGCTAGATAGGGATGACGTTATATGCTCTGTATTGGATCTTGATTCTTGAAGATTTAGGAGCTATTTTAATGGTCTTACAACCATTAGACGCTCATAGTGTAAATTTACGGCAAACTAGAAAGTAATTTTCTTGAAAAGTTAGTTTTAAGGCCTGGATTAAGAATCGAGAATGCCCGGTCAATCTCGATTCCTCGTCTTCTTGTGGAAGTTTCTTAAGACAATCCTTGTAAGGACCATAGATCTCTTTTGGAGGTTTTTTTTTTCATTTGCAAAGTAATAGTTCCAAAATTTGGAAGAAAGAGAGAGATTAAGGGTCAATTTGCTGAAAAGGTGAGGTCGCCTGGATTGATAGTCCTCTTTGGAGTGTTCGTCGGCTATTGATGAAGGGGTTTGGCTATTTTTACTCTATTATGTTTTTCTTTGCATTTTTTTTTCTTAATTAGATACCATTGAAAATGAATTCCTACACCTGGGGAATGTACCCATGTCTATCCATCTAAAAAAAAAAAAAAAAATGGTCACCTAGTAGTTATGTAATAGGCGTCTCAGCGAGGGTCACACAATTTCGGTAATCACGTACATCAGGTGGCATGTTCCAAATGTAGTGGAAGTGTGCCAAGCATGGTGGAACTGCACAGCACATGCGGCGTTCTGAGATGTACATCAGGCGGCGGAAAGTGGACGCCCCTCCCCCTCGGGTTTCAGGCTTTGTTGCTTTCGTGTTTAATTGGATTTGCACTTCACCCCAGAAGAGGCCGGTGTTATGTGTACATTTTGAGCCTTCCTTCTTTGATTTTGTCACCGTCATGAGCAATTGCAACAAATTGTGAAGAATATCTTCAACTTTATGGTATAAAAAAAATCTCATTTCTCATCTAAAAAACCCAATGTTTTACACCTGGAATTTGCATTTGATGACATTTGAATTTGCATTCAAGGAGAATTGGCATTAAACCAATCGGATGTGCTCAAGTATAACACTGTCAATCAGAGTTTACTAATTTGGTTACTCCTCCGAGTTCGAAACTCTTTTTTTTATCGGATTTTTCACATCAGGCTCCACTAAATGCCATCAGAATTTGGACAGAACCATCATTTTCTGTCGTAATTTCGAGCACACTTGTCAAGTGTGATTTCCCGAAGAATACTTTGAGCGGCATATTAATGATAAATCCAGCTAATTTCACAGCACGCCATAATTGTGAGCGGGCACTGATAGTCTATTATTCAACAAATCCTCGTTTTGATCATAACTTTTTTAATAATGAAGGAAACGCTTTGTATAGATGAATTGAAAAAAAAAATATATTATTTTACATCTTTTTGTATGCATACAGAAATGATGAAGAAGAAACATGTAATGACCAGACCATGCAAACTCTTCTATCGTAGGATCTGCATCATTTCATATAGACTCTGTTCCCATCCGATACTTACCCAAAGAAGTTTTGTTAAATACAAGCATTCTCTTTCTCGTAATCTTCCATCATTTGGTATTGAATTTTAAAATACTTTCTTAGTTTTTTTTCTGAAAATGATTGTTAATTCAATTAGGCGAAAATTTTTCAAACGTTTTTCCGCCTGTTTCCAATATAATTAATTTTTTAGCTTAACATTGGTATTATTCATTGGCCCTTTGCAGACATAATCTACTAGAATGTCAGTTTTACGCGAATGTAATTTTCTTTTCTTTTTTTCTTCCACTGCATATAAGGGATATTGCCAGGTGCTATGTTTTGATAAGTATGATTCCATAATCATGTATTTTTTTTTTTTGAGGGACTGATCAATGAAATTTTATGTAATCTTAATCAAGGTCTGTTTTAAGATATTGAGATGGCTGAGACTTCAGAAAAGTCCCTTATTTAGCATTAACCCTTCCCTTCCATGGTGTACTCCCCGCATTTTGATGGTTTTTAGTTAAACACATTACTTTGGCTACTACCCCAGTCGGGTTGATTAAAGAAGTTAGCCAAGTCATTATATTACCCTTTTTGATTTAAACTAATTTTAAAATCCTTAAGTGCAGACAATTTTTCATCTACTGTAGTTTCCTTTTTTTTAAACAAAGAAAGAAAAGGTACAGTCATGTCAGTGTGTTTCATTTTGTGCTCTTGGTACACATTTTATATCCTAAAATGTCCAAACGAGAAATATGTTAAAAGTCGTTTATCTCAAAACTATTATTTTTGCAGGGAATGCGTTATGAAAATAGAGGGCCGACATTTCGAAGAAGTTTTTCCCTCAAATCAAATGATCGAATTGATTAGTGGGAACTTGAAATTAATTTGATAATAGTATATCATATTTCTGTGTCTGGAGTGCTTCCCTGTGCAAAGATATTAAGTTCTCTTAATGTAAACACCAGTAATAACGTTCTAATCGCTTTTAAAATTGTTTAAGTTAATAGAAAAAAGTAATAAAAATGGGTGTGTCTGGGTGTCATGGGATGCTTTAGTAATTATTAATAATTAGTTGGGACTTTTTGGGCTTTTTGTCTCAATAAACCTTTTTTTCGTTTTAATGCAAGTGTTTTCGGTATTAATGCGTTCGTATGATGATGGTAAGTTTCAAATGCGGATTGTACTGATAAATGTAGGAAGGTACGGGGAGGTGAGTCAATTGTTTTCCAAGTATAAATTTATAATAATATATTTAAACCCCCTATAGATACAAAAATACACTAAGAGGAGTATGGAGTAACATATATAATAAAAAAAAATTATTATTGCAAACACTAAAAATACAATAAGAATGGCTCACAAACCATTAATACAACCCAATTTTGAAAAATGTACTTTTGATCAGAAAATACTATCATTCAAATAATCAAACACTTGTATTAAACACATTTTTAACACAATCAATGACTTTGTGAAAAAGTTTTGTCTTGATTTTCCATTTTTGTATTGATTCATTAACCTTACATCTGTAATCTGCAAGATTATAAATTCTTAAATGCCAATTTGTGAAAAATGTAGCTTGGGCTTTATATTGCAATATTATACCTCAGAATACCTCAGATTTTTAGTAAGTAAGAATACCTCAGATTTTTAATGAGAAAGCGTAAAAATATCCCAAAATATTGTTTTACTGGAAAACAAATACCAGTTTTGAAATATTTAATTAAAGTTTTATTTGGTTTTGAGTTTTACATTGCAATACTAGTCTCAAATTTGCAGTAAATAAAAGCTCCTTAACTCCTAATTACTGACTTCAGTTGGAATTGACCACAATTTGCGAAATGTGTACGTTTTCTGTTTTTATTTAGGGTAGTCACATCTGAAACATCTATTTTAATTACTAATATTTAATTAGTTAAATCCATTCGCTGAATGGTCAATAATGAATAAAAAATCTCTTTCAAAAAAGAAGTCTTTTCAAAGGAAGTAAAAAGCTATCTTAAAATCTAAAATGGGCAGAAATTATGCTATATAATAACTCAAATTCAAAACGAACATAAATGATTACTGTGAATGAACAAATAAAACTCAAAATGTACACCCCTTTGTCTGGCCCATTGTTTTCGTGGGAGAAACTATTTATTCGTCAGCATTGAAGTCCCTTTAGCCGAAGGACTTAAGGTTGTAAGTTTTGAGCTCCCCAGGAAAAGGGTTTTGGCTCTTTTTCTGGCCCTAATATAGGGAGACCCATTCCCCCAAAATTGTATTCGTAAATTTCTCGTTGCCTAAGGAATTACAGCTAAAGTATTCAAACTAATCAGAGATAAACTTTTTTGGTCCATTGCAGGGCCCCTAACATCCTCCTTTCTATTTCTACAAAATGTGTGATAACCTTGGCCCAGAGAATGGACATTAATAATACTCATGTTTGCACCGATAATCTCCTAACATTTATGCTTATGTTTTAGCTCATTATTGAACCACGAGAAAAGACCGTGAAGATAACAATAAGAGATATCAATAGTTTTTTTTTTTTTTTATTACAATATGACTGTAGTAAAAATCGGACTTCTGGAAGTCCGCTGAACCTATCATGGTCTGGTAAGATTTTGCTAGACTGGGTTAGCCTGCACAGACTGCTAGTGGTTTTAAGTGTAAAGTTAAATAAAAAAAAACAAGTTTTTTTAACTGAAAGTAAGGAACGACGTTAAAACTTAAAACAAACAGAAATTATTCCGTTTATGAAGGGGGCTGTCCCCTCCACAACGCCTCGCTCTTTACGCTAAAGTTTCTTTATTGTTTAAAAAAATCGAGTTGTGAGAAAGTCAAACTTTAGCGTAAAGAGCGAGGCGTAGAGTAGGGGACAGCCCTCTTCATAAACGGAATGATTTCTGTTCGTTTTAAGTTTTAACGTCGTTCCTTACTTTCAGTTAAAAAAACTTGTTTTTTTAATTTAATTTTTGAATGTTTTTGAATTAATGCAGGTTTTGATTTTGGCTCACCGTACATGAATATTTAAAACAAAATTTGCATATTAATTTTACTTTTATTTCGTTAAATGGCTTTCTCGAAACTTGTTTAATTTTATTTACGAACGTTTTTATTAGTAATAAATTAACTTACGAATAAACGTAACTTACGAATTAACTTACGTAACGAACTTCTATATTCATAGATTTTTACCTCTTTAAGCTAAAGTTCGAATTTTTTTCTAATTCTTTAAAAATGACCCCTTAATCGCAATCAGTTGAAATCAGTTGAAAAACTTGTTGTTTTTTTTACTTGGTTTCTGATCTTTTTCTTTAATAATGCTGGGAAATCCGGTTCCCTCTTCATAGCAATGCCCCTTCCTTCATGGAAAGATCCTCCCATATAACCCCCGACCCCTCCCCCCCCGCCCTCCACCTACCCGAAAAATCCCCCCTGAAAACGTCTGTATACTTTCCAATAAACAATACTATATGTTAACATTGGGTAAAGTTCATAACTTTCAGCCCTGCCCCCGGAGATTTCGGGGGATTAAGTCATCCTAAAAGACATTGTTATCATATTTTCGACCATGCTGAACAAAATGGCTATCTCAAAATTTTGATTGGGTGACTTTGGGAAAAAAATGAGCGTGGGAGGGGGCCTAGTTGCCCTCCATTTTTTGGTCACTCAAAAAGAGCTATAGAACTTTTAATTTCCGTTCCAATGAGCCCTCCCACGATATTCTAGGACCATTGGATCAATACGATCACCCCTGAAAAAAAAGAACAAATAATTACGCATCCGGGATCTTTCTTCTGGCAAAAAATGCAAAATTCCACATTTTCGTAGATAGGTGCTTGAAACCTCTACAGTAAGGTTCTCTTATACGCTGATTATGATGGTGTGATTTTCATTAAGGTTCTATAACTTTTAGGGTGTCTTTCCCCTTTTTTCCTAAAATCAGCCAAATTTTGTCAGGGACGTAACTTTGTCAGGCACGTGACTAAACTTGATGAAACTTATATATTTGAAATCAGCATTTAAATCTGATTCTTTTGATGTATCTATTGGTATCAAAATTCCGTTTTTTAGAGTTTCGGTTACCATTGAGCCGGGTCGCTCCTTATTTACAGTTCGTTACCACGAACTGTTTGATAAATAAAAAAACAAAACAAGTTTTTTCAACTGAAAGTAAGAAGCAACATTAGAAAGAGCGTAAATTATTACGTATATTTGGGGGATTTGCCCCCTAGTCAATTACCTCACTCTACGCTAAAGTTCGAATTTGGTTCCAATTCTTTAAGAATGACCCCTGAATCACAAAGGCCGTTTAATTAGAAGAAATAGCTCTTTTGAAATTACTAAAAAAAACTTTATCGTAAAGAGTGAGGTATTGACTAGGGGCGAACCCCCTAATATACGCAATAATTTCTGTTCGTTTTAAGTTTTAATGTTGCTCCTTACTTTCAGTTGAAAAAACTTGTTTTTTTTTAAATGTAATTTCTGATCGTTTTTTAAATAATGCTGGGAAATCTGGCGCCCCCTTCGTAGCAATGTCCCTTCCTCCATGGAAAGATCCTCCCACGTGACCCACCCATCACCAGAAAAATCCCCCCTGAAAACGTCTGTATACTTCCCAATAACCAATACTATATGTAAACAATAGACAAAATTCATAACTTGCAGCCCTTCCCCCGGGGACTGTGGGCATTAAGTCATCCTCAAAGGCATAGTTATTAGATGTATCGACTATGCTGAACAAAATGCCTATCTCAAAATTTGATCAGGTAACTTTGAGAAAAAATGAGCCTGGGAGGGGGCCTGGTTGCCCTCCAATTTTTTTGGTCACTTAAAAATGGCACTAGAACTTTTAATTTTCGTTCCAATGAGCCCTCCCACTATGTTCTAGGACCACTGGGTCGATACGATCGCCCCTGAAAAAAATAAAAATAAAATAAACACGCATCCGTGATCTTTCTTCTGGAAAAAAAAAAAAAAAATACAAAACTCCACATTTTTAAAGATATGAGCTTTAAACCTCTACAGTAGTGTTCTCTGATACGCTGAATCTGATGGTGTGATTTTCATTAAGGTTTTATGACTTTTAGGGGGTGTTTCCCTCTTTTTTTTTAAAAATAAGGCAAATTTTCTCAGGCACGTAACTTTTGATGAGTAAGACTAAATTTGATGAAACTTAGATATTTGAAATCAGCATAAAAATTCGATTCTTTTGATGTATCTATTGGTATCAGGATTCCGTTTTTTAGAGTTTCGGTTACTATTTAGCCGGGTCGCTCCTTACCTACAGTTCTTTACCACGAACTGTTTGATATCACTGCTGCTTTAAGACGAATAGCTAATCTGAATCTTGTTCCTCGGGTGGTATTCGCACAATTTTTACAAGCCGGCTACACTATCCATTTAAATTTTCTCTTGGCAAATTTTTGAAAGAGTTTTTTATGAAGAGTCAGGGTTTTCTTACCGGACATTGTACAATTTCTTATCAACCACTACAGGGAGGAAACTGGTTCCGTTAAAAAGGCTAAAAATTTTAAAATCTCTTGTTTACGCTCTTTCTAGGCATCCGAGTAAAAAAAAAGGATGTAGTTTCTAGTTTCGTGTGGAAGCTCCGTCCCAGCGTACCAATTGGTTGAACCGGTAATGTTTTTTGCTTTCTTGTCGAAATATATTACTTGCCACTATTTTCTTATACAGCCCCTCAACTATTTCTGAACACTTATTGCAGGGATTGCGCTTTGACTTCGGAAAGTTATATTCAATGAATCGTTCAATTAAAAACCTTCAAAGACCTGCTCTGTTTCTGATGCGAAAATCTAAGTTTCATACCCTGAAGTTTGCAACCCAAACTTTATATAAAAATAGTTTTGCCAGTTTTTGCCCTTTTCTAATATATACTTCTTTTTTTTTAATTGGATTTGGTATGTGTATTAGATTTAGGGATGTCTCTCCTTATTAATGCTAAAGTTGGTAAGGTACATAGAGGGTAGAGCATTAAAATCGGCAAATCTTTAAAGTCATATTTCGAGATCTAGACTGGAGATAAATTACTAAAGTTGAACCCTTGACATTTGGTAATGACTGTGATATACGAATGAAGACAGTATCTCTAATTTTTTGTGGTAATTATTATAACTTTCTGGTTAAAACCTTTCTTTTAGCCCTTTGGCAACTGCTAGAATTTCTTGCATAATGCCCGAGTTGCACCTTAGTCCAACGATCAGCTAAAAGTATTGTTTCGGCTTTAACGGGGCATCGATTTTTTGAAAGTCAGAACATGGATTTGATTCGTGTCCAGTTGAGGCACGTATGCTGGCCCATGTGTTTGGGAGGGGGCAATTGTTCAGTTGGGTATGTTCTAAAAATAAGACGAGTTATGCAAAAAATATGGGAAATCGTAGGGAAGACAATTAAAATATAAGGTTTTTCTTTTTCTGGGAGGAGGTGGGGGGGTGGGTGGGGGTAGGGTGTGAACCAAAAAAGCTCCTATCTATAGGTCTGCTGAAGTTAATGATTCGTGTTTTTTTTTATATTCGACTATACATTGTCTAGAACTTTAGCTCCTCTTGTAATCCTGTTTTGCAATTTCAAACTATTATAGAAGAATCTTGTCTCAGTGAAAGTGATTTTCGAGAAAACCTATACTCTAGCCATGCTGATGATTTGTCATAGTTTCTTTCTTTTCTTCATTTCTTTCTACATCTTTTGTTTTGCCGAGATTATTGTCTCATTTGTCATCGTAATTGCACATTCTGAATTTTTAATTCTGTGAGTCCCCTTCAGTGTTGAATTCGTATCCGTCAGGAGAGGACGCTAAACCGGGATATATGCTTATTTGATTGTCTTGTATCGATTTATCACCAAGTCAAAGAGATTTTTAAACTGTCAGCGTGTCGTGGGATAAAAACACTAATTCAGTCATAATATTTGCATTAGTTATTTTTCTAAGATATATTTTGACAGTATTGTTTTCTCTAAGATTGAGTTTCTTTGTAACATTTTTCAATTGGGCTTTTTTGTTTTACTAAATTGTATCAATCTTTGGGTCATTCGAAATCAAAACAAAATGCTCTTTTCTTCTGTTTCTATGAAGACTGCATAGCCGAAGTATTCGCTTTGGATTTAGTTAAATTACTGTTTTCGCAAAAAGTTCTATTTCATTTAACCTCTTGTTTCTATATGTTCTAATACGTGAAAAAATTGATCACTCTTGAAAGAAAAACTAACTTTCGCCTCATTTTTTCTACCAAGTTGAGATATTAAATAGATCTCTTTCTATATTCTAAACTGTACTTAGATTTGGCGGCAATCTTCAAGTAGAAAAAATTGGTGCCTGTATAAACACAACTTTTACTTTTGGAAAGTAAAGAAGATCTCTGAGATGAGGTAGGATTAAAAAAAGAAAAGGGCAGCACCCGTATTGGGTCAATCGATTATTTTGTTTTTTCCGCATCACGGGATAACATATATTGTCAGTGTTCATTAGCTAAATATGATCATTGGTCCAAACTTCCTGTCCAAGTTAATCATGTACTTTTGTTTCTACTTTTATCACAAATTGGATGCAATTGAGTTTGCCTTGATCCAGAGTTGTTTCGACTTTCTTGACTAAAAAAGGGGGGCCAATATTAGCCAAACGTGTTCAAGTATTGGCATTCCACTTGACTTGGAAAATCCATTTCTTTTTGAAGCCCCTTGATAGCAATTACACTCTCTACTAGCGTTCAGGCAGTAAAGACCAAATCTTTGCCTCAAGCTGGGCTAGTCTTTCATTTACCCTTAATGAAACAGTGGCCGACAATACAAAGACATTGAATTCACTCAGGCAAAACATCAGATTACTTTGACGGATATATGGGCACAAGAAGAGAGCAAGAGCCATTCAAAAAGGTCAGAACTCGCTTGTGAAATTGTTGATGGAAAACCCTGAAATGGTATCATTTTTTTGCTCTTTGCTGGGAGTAGATTACTCTGTCATTTTCCCTGAGAGTGGATGTAGAACACTCAAACAAATGTTGATGACTGAGTTTCCTTAAGTAGAATCTGTGTATTATTCTAGGGAAAAGCATGGAATTGAAGGAAATAAAGTGGGCATGAATTAGAGAAAGAAGAGGGATCTTGACATAAAATTAGGGAGCGGCATAAGTTGCTTGTTGAGTTGTTCAAATCGCTAATGAATATACATAAAGCAAAGTATGCAATTTTCCTTATAGCTGGACAAAATTGAATTAACAAATAAAAAAGAGCGAATGAACATAAATCGCTGAGTAGTATCAGCATCAAATATATATAATGATTTATTTCAAGCAGGTAGGTTTCGTATCGGGAAAAGTTTCTTGGATGAGTTGAGCTTAATTGTTATTTTAATACTATTGCCTCATAATTTTAACATAATCGGAAGTACACAGGGCCATCTATGCTGCATAATGTGGATAGATAGCATATTAAAGAATCACCATTGACCAGATAACACGCAGGGCTGTATATGTTTTGCAAACCACCCTAGAAGTTTCTCTTCTGACAACATACGTCTGGAATAAGACCTTCATTTCCTTATTTTTACACATCACTCGTTGTGTATTTTGTTAATTCATTACGTTGTTTTACGGGAGACGAGAGACGTGGCTTTGATGATTTTCAATTTTAGAATTGATTGTAATCTTTTTTTAAGGCGCAGATTGCACTTTAGAGTTTTAAGTGTAGGGAAGGTGGTTTATTCTCCGCTCTACTTTTCTTTTTATTCAGGGTATCTTCAGTTTTGCAGTTTCTAAGGTCCCGTATGAACCATTTTTCAAAATGTATTAACTAAGCTGATTTTCATTTGAAACCATATAATGATTATTTGGTTTGATTTTGTGGGTTTCCTTGGCTACGTCTTTCTATTTTAAGAAAACGGCACACAAGAGATTGAAAAATATTCACCAGAGGTTTTACTATTTTTGGATGAACTTTTATTTTTTTATTTTTTAAATCTAAATTTCCTTAGTTTGTGCCAATCCTGCTTTATTTCGAGTGATCCATAAAAAGCACGTGTAAATAGATACTGAGGACTGCATTAGCATGGAAATATCTAATTCCATGAATTTTACTTTTCATCAACAAAGACGAAGGGGAGGGGGGGGGGAAATAGTTAGAGAGATAGTAATTTAACAAACAAAAAATACCTGCAACTGGACACAGTTTTCATTTTAATAAATTAGACTCATGCTGAACCAAAATTACTTTAGAAAAAGCTGACTGGCTTCGCTTATCATAATTACTTGCTTTCTGAACGCGAAAGAAAAAAGGAAAGAAAAAAGTTTACCTTATAACATAATTGGAAACTTCCAGCAAGATAGCCAATAAAAAGTAATTCAATAATAATAATAATACTTGAAGCTAAGTGATAAAGTGAAGATGCGTTATTGGTAGGTCATTAAGAAACTTGACCATTAGGCAATATCAACATTTCTAACTTGGTGATGGAATAATAATTAATCATCATAGAAATATCTGTCTCTCTCTCTGTGTCTATATATTAAGATGAATATCGTATAATGGAGTTTTTTCTTCTTCTTCAAAGTGTGGCAGAGAAAAAATAAAGAACATCTATTTACTGAAAGGCAAAGTACTGAAAACTCAGCTTGGAATCAAAACAGCGAAATAACGCTGGAAATAATGACTATGATTTTGTCAGATCTTCAATGAATTCCGTCAGAATGACTAAATGGGGGGGGGGGGAGGGGCTGACCTAGCATTTTTTTTTTCATTGAGTCTTCAAAAAGAAGAGAAAACATAAAATCCACGTACAGTAAAAAAAAAATACTAAGATAATTTTGCCAAAGAATTAGTTGAACTGCAGAATTGCAGCCACCCCTAAAGTGCCTGTGTCTCCTATTTTCTGGTCCATTTCAGGGTCGGAATCTTTTCCATTCTGAGCGGGTTGGATTACAAAATACGATCGCTATTCTATTGGAAATATAGGGTTTCCAGGGTCCGACAGTAAACTATCTTGACATCAAAAACTGAAAATGTAAATGTAAATAAAAATGTAAATCTCAGGTGAACCTGTAAAAAAATATAAAGATCCTCTGGAACCGTTTGTGGCGCATAGAGCGTCGACTCGACACTCTTATAAAATAGTGACTACGATCGCTATTCTATTGGATATATAGGTTTTCCAGGGATTCGGGAGTAAACTACCTTGACATTCAAACGCTGAAAAAGTAAAATCTGAAGAGAAACTATAAAAAAAAAATATAAAGGTCCTCCATAACCATTTGTGGCGCATAGAGCATCGACTCGACGTTTCAGGTGCTGTATATTTACAAGGACAAGTCACAAGGCTCTGTGAAACTATGAGAAGAATCGTAAAAGAATATCATCGGGTTTAGCCAGAACGAAGCCCCGCGCTTTATTCAATCAATTTTTATGTCTCACTCAATTATAGAAATTCACGGGTAAATCTTGCGAATTTATAGTTCCAACTTTTGCATTCAGTAATGCATCTTCGAAAAAAAAAAACACATGTATTCTTATTTACAGTAGGAAGAAAAGAATATTTGTTTCTTGAAATAAATGGATAAAGTTTTAGCTCAATTTAGTAGAATGAAAACTAGTCTTAGATGAACTGATATACAGCTCATTGTGATTCTTAATAGTTCAATCAAGAGTAAGGAATAGTTTTCCACTTTTTTCTTCTTGGAAAGGGGGATCTCTCTTTTGACTCTCATCTTGGTAAATCCGAAAGTTGGGCGAGGAGCTGCAACTTTACGACGTTAACTTTTGTTATTTACGATACAGGATAGCGTATCATTTTTGATGTGAATGTATTTCAAAATGGAATGCAAGATTTACTCTTTAGGAGTTGAGCTAAAGCTAAAGTTTTCTAGAGGATTTGATTCATCTTTATGGCCTATTTGATTTATATCAGGAAGGAAAACGGAAACTTGTTTTGTACATACGTCTTCTCCCTTTCTCGTCTTTTCCTGATGGTTCGGTAATTGAAGGAATCATAAGATAGTTCATATTTCCCAAAGAGTATATTGGGATCATAATTGGGATTATTTTCTCTCCCGCTTTAAGTACTGTTAGTGAGGATTTGAGTTGAATGTCTGTGTGATGGATGTACACCATGAGAGTGTAGATCCTATCAAGAAAAATAAAGAAAACTGAACTTTTAGATTTTTGTCGGCCTTCGCAGATTCGGTAAACGAGACAGTTTAGTCTTATTAACGTGTTTTTTGCGAAATTACTTTAATCAAAGACAATGTCAAGAAATGTTTTATAATTCAAAATTAGTCATTTGAGGTTTCTTTCAAATTGAGATGTTCATCTCAGCAACCTAAACTCAGCGCGTTCTTTTGATATGTTCAATTTGTTTTCTCACATTTTACTTGGTCATCAAAATACTCACAAGTTACAGTTAATGTTGCCACTCTTAATCTTTTCAACTGAGATCTTAAGTTTGTAGGGTGCTCTAATTTGATTTTTTTTTTCTCCCTGTAATTAACAGTTTAAAAAAAAAAATATTTGCGTCTCAGAAATAGCATCGAAAAAATGTTGATAGAATAGATAGCCCCTTGAAATTCATGTTACCGTGAATGTCTGCAAAGTGGTTAATGTCGACATTCACCGGTGAATGTCCGAAATGCCTTTTTTTCTCCTTGGATTTAGTCAGCGTTGCCAGTCAATTTTTTCAATTTAACGCAAGGTTTGATGATGACACATTAGGTTAGATTAGGTTTAGTTAGACGAGGTTAGGTTGGTTTAAGTTAGCTTAAGTTAGGGTTTTAACCCATTTCTGATATTTAGAACCAAATTTAACCTAACCGAATCTAAACTAACATAATCTAATTTAACTTTAAATTTTACCAGCATAGCTTGCATAAGATTGAAAAAGCTGACTCGCAAAGCTAATTGAATCGAAGCAGAGAAAAAGGAATTTCGAACAATCACCGGTGAATGTCGACATTAACTAGATTTCGGACACAACCTATGTGGGGAAAGGAAGGGGGCAGCGGAAGGGTTACCGTTAGTTATTGTCATTGGCAAATCTAAAAAAGGGAGCATGGATCTCGTCCAAACTTAATGGGAGCAGGATATCGTGTCTTAGGTGTCTGGTGACAATCTAATATCTGCAGAGGAAGGCCAAAGGGGTACCTGAATTTAAATCATCGGACTGTTTACCACAATTAAAGTCCTTGTTATGCCTTTTCAGATTTAAGTATCGATTTGACATCTCTGGAGAAGAGGAAAGAGGTAGGAAGGGGCCCCAAGATCGTATCTTGAAAACAGATACAAAAAAGGGGCATACAATTGAAGCTAAACGTGATGAGATATAAATGATGGCTCATCATTGTTTATTTTTAGATCACGCTTGACCTCTAGTGGGAGTGTAGAGCTTAAAATGTCTCTTCAATAGCCTAAGTACATTGGGGGATGGTGGAATTCATTTCGCAAAACTTGGTTGACAGCTACAGTAATACCTTCGGGTTCCCATGCTCGATTGAACCCTCTTTGAAGGAAGGATTACATTCTTGTCATCCCCATGTATCAAAAGAGCCCATTGGATATTATCAAATCAGTTTGGTAGGAAAAAGTATGTCAATTCCTATCCGATAGGTTACGGAGAGTTTGCTGCTAGAAGCGATTGCCATATGCATCTTTATGTCTCGTTTATTTTTTTTATTTTTTTTTTCGGCACATAACCGCTGCAAACCGCTCTTTGATCACATTGACGATCAGAACAACAGCTGTGCACATACAGGGAACCGTTAACTACCGTATTATGTATATCCGTGCCATTTTAGCGTTTCTCTTTGTGCATGAATTATATTTCTGGAGTAGTGTAATTTCATTCCAAATTTGAAATGAAACCCACAAAATTTTTCCCGATAGGCATAATAATACGTGTTCCTCTGTAAAGTCACCTGTGCGTCACAATCACTGCGACGCTTCATGCGGCCTTGGCAGGGAGGGTGTCAAGTTCAACTTGTTTGTTGTTACGTTAGGACAGACGTAAATGCCTATCAGAGGGTTACAAGATTCTCTCTCTCTTTCTCTCTCTCTCAATGATTTACTTCTGACCCGTGTAATGATACAAATAATTTTAGTTAACTTTGGTTTGTTTTGTTATTTTATTAATATTCCTTTTGTCTGTCGCTTGATTGCTCGTTCTTCGTGTTTTTCTTCCACTTTGGTTCATGCTAGTGGGAGGACATAATATAAAACTCCCCCTTCACCTGCAGTCTCATCTTCCCTTTACTAAAGCGCTGTTGGACCCTCCCTCTCATCATTTATGATTGGTTTTGATGAACAAGGCATCACATGCAGTTTGTCTATTGTTGTCTCCTTGTGTTGCACATTATTTTTCCTTTTTTAATTTAGTTAGTGGTTTACAAAAGATAAGAAGTATGAACTTTCTCATAAATTTGAATTGATCCATAGGACTTGTTCCATTTCAGTAATTTTTCCAGCAATAAAAGTGCTTTTATATTATGCAGCCGGGGCTTTAGAACCCTTTTCTATTTCTTATCATCTATAACGTTCCTTTTGTTTTAATTCCTATGTACGAAGAAGTCTTGGAATCAGGAAAAGCAATTAGAAGCGAGCGATAATTTACAATAACGCATCGTTGAGCATCTATGGTCTGATATGCTGCGACAAAACTCGGAGAACAAAGACAAAGAAATCAAATAAATAACAACTCGCTTAGCTTCACGGGAGATCGAACCTTAACTCAAACGAAAGGAGGGGGTCATGTTCAAATACCCTCCGTTTTGTCTCCAAGTCAACAATCCCTTCTTGTGACCATTTCTTGTCGAACTTGTTTAATTGAGTGACTTCGTGCTTCAATATGATGTTTACTCAAGTTTGTCTCTGAAGAAAACTAAATACGAGTGGTTTTCGACTTCACTTGCCTTTGATTTGTTGTCCGTTTTTTTTTCTTTATTGCGAAGAAAGCTTTTGATTTTCCTTCTATGTCATCATTTACTGGGCTGAAAGATAATACAGTTATCCAAAGCCTTTTTTTTTATAGTAAATTGCATTTTTAAATTGTTAAACCACTATTAAATATTGTATGGTAGAAATTGTAAGGGTAATAGAGTGAGGAGACTAGAATTTATGGCCTTTCACTTGACTCGACAGATTCGTAAGAATGAAAATATAAACTGCACCTTCGTCAGCAGGTTCTACTTCCCCCCCACCCCCCACTAGACCTGCCTCGGATTGGCATCCTATCAGTTTGACAGCAAAACCCCTTGTCGTTGCACCTTCTTTTTTTTTCACCCTGTTTTTTGAAAAATCCTGCTTTTTCTGTTTTTAGTGCACTGTTAAAGTAGTTTCAACCTATTGATTTTGATTTAACTTTGTTTTTATTATCAATTTTATTATTATTTTATTTGTTATTTTATTCTTATTTTATTTATTAATTGTCGCATCGTTTTTACTATCCACAAAGATGTGGAATCTTGTTGAAAAACTAGATCGATTTTTAAGCTTTTTTTGTGGCAACTTCAATTCTTAAACGTTTGTATTTTGTAGATTATAAAATTACGCGGTTTTTAGTTATCAAACAGTTCATGGTAACTGTAAGTAAGGAGCGACCCGGCTCAATGGTAACCGAAACTCTAGAAAACGGGGTTTTGATACCAATCGATACATCAAAAGAATCAGATTTCAATGCTGAATTCAAATATATAACTTTCATCAAGTTTAGTCCTACCCGTCAAAAGTTACGCGCCTGAGAAAATTTGGCTGATTTTCGAAAAAAGGGGGAAAGACCCCCTAAAAGTAATAGAATCTTAATGAAAATCACACCATCATATTCAGCGTATCAGAGAACCCTACTGTAGAGGTTTCAAGCTCCTATCTACAAAAATGTGGAATTTTGCATTTTTTGCCAGAAGAAAGATCACAGATACGTGTTTTTTTTTTTTATTTTATTTTTTTTTTTTATTCTTCCAGGGGTGATCGTATCGACTCAGGGGTCCTAGAATATCTTGGAAGGGCTCATTGGAACGGAAATTAAAAGTTCTAGTGCCCTTTTTAAGTGACCAAAAAAATGGAGGGCAACTAGGCCCCCTCCCACGCTCATTTTTTTCCCAAAGTCACCTGATAAAAATTTTGAGATAGCCATTCTGTTCAGCATGGTTGAAAATATGATAAGTATGTCCTTTAGGATGACTTAATTCCCCGAAGTCCCGATTTCAATGCTGAATTCAAATATATAACTTTCATCAAGTTTAGTCCTACCCATCAAAAGTTACGCGCCTGAGAAAATTTGGCTGATTTTCGAAAAAAGGGGGAAAGACCCCCTAAAAGTAATAGAATCTTAATGAAAATCACACCATCATATTCAGCGTATCAGAGAACCCTACTGTAGAGGTTTCAAGCTCCTATCTACAAAAATGTGGAATTTTGCATTTTTTGCCAGAAGAAAGATCACAGATACGTGTTTTTTTTTTTATTTATTTTTTTTCTTTTTATTCTTCCAGGGGTGATCGTATCGACTCAGGGGTCCTAGAATATCTTGGAAGGGCTCATTGGAACGGAAATTAAAAGTTCTAGTGCCCTTTTTAAGTGACCAAAAAATGGAGGGCAACTAGGCCCCCTCCCACGCTCATTTTTTTCCCAAAGTCACCTGATAAAAATTTTGAGATAGCCATTCTGTTCAGCATGGTTGAAAATATGATAAGTATGTCCTTTAGGATGACTTAATTCCCCGAAGTCCCGGGGGGGGATGAAAGTTATGAACTTTACCCAGTGTTAACATATAGTATTGGTTATTAGGAAGTATACAGACGTTTTCAGGGGGATTTTTTCTGGTAGTAGGGGGGTCGGTGGGTCAGGGGTTATTAGGGAAGATCTTTCCATGAAGGAAGTTTTCAGGGGGGAAGGGACATTGCTATGAAGGGGGCGCCGGATTTCCCAGCATTATTTAAAAAAAAGATCAGCAATTAAATATAAAAAAAAACAAGTTTTCCAACTGAAAATAAGGAGTAACATCAAGACTTAAAACGAACAGAAAATATTACGTGTATGATTGGGTTCACCCTCTAGTCAATACCTCTCTCTTTAAGCCAAAGATTTTTTAGTACCTTCATAAGAGCTATTTATTCTAAATAACCGCCATTGTGATTAAGGGGTCATTTTAAAGAATTGGAACGAAATTCGAACTTTAGCTTAAAGAGCGAGGTATTACGTGTATGATTGGGTTCACCCCCTAGTCAATACCTCTCTCTTTAAGCCAAAGATTTTTTAGTACTTTCATAAGAGCTATTTATTCTAAATAACCGCCTTTGTATATTTATTGACTAGGGGGCGAGCCCCCTAATATACGTATTAAAAATATATGGATATAGAAGATCGTTACGTAAGTTAATTCGTAAGTTACGTATATTTATTACTAATAAAAACGTCGTAAATAAAATTAAACAAGTTTCGAGAAAGCCATTTAACCAAATAAAAGTAAAGTTAATATACAAGTTTTGTTTTAGTTATTCAAGTAGGGTGAGCCAAAATCAAAACCTGCATTAATTCAAAAACGTTCAGAAATTAAATAAAAAAAAAAAAGTTTTTTTAACTGAAAGTAAGGAACGACGTTAAAACTTAAAACGAACAGAAATTATTCCGTATATGAAAGGGGCTGTCCCCTCCTCAACGCCTCGCTCTTTACGCTAAAGTTTTTTATTGTTTAAAAAAATAAGAGTTGTGAGAAAGTCAAACTTTAGCGTAAAGAGCGAGGCGTTGAGGAAGGGACAGCCCCTTTCATATACGGAATAATTTCTGTTCGTTTTAAGTTTTAACGTCGTTCCTTACTTTCAGCTAAAAAAAACTTGTTTTTTTTTATTTAATTTACCCCACAGGCACGACTCTCGTAATGTCCAAAATGTGTTACCGGTTTCTTATTCTATGCCACGGATCCTTCATATCTTTCTTGTAGGCTTGTGATTGAACAAACCAAAGAAAAGAATAAAGCATAAAATAACCATGTATTTTATTAATAACTAAACATAGCACATATATTGATTCGTGTTCAATGCATATTTTTAAATACCCAATTCCATGTTCCATGTCGACATTTGCCTTGGTAAAAAAATAACTGAACTTTTTTTATTTTTCTTTTTTTACATAGGGGATTAAAAGACAGTCTTGTCCCCGTAATCATATTTGGGTATTAAAGAAAATGTATATCCAGAAAATTTAAAAATATTTTATCTGAGAATAATCTCAGGCTAAATATTAGCCTTTTTTTCTTGGGCTGTGACTGTCCAACTTAATTATATACTTACATACTTAATAATGACTATATATTAATATATTATGGCTATATATTTTATTATTGCTATATATTAGCATGTTTCTTTATGGCTACTGTAGTTGTGTTTTCCTTGTTCCATAGAAACTTAATTTTTAGGTGGAATGAATTGTGGTGGTTGTTTATGGCTTGTTTGCAAGTTTTGTTGAGGCCCAAATTAAGACAACAGCTGTTTTTACTAACTTTTAATTAAAGATATCGTTGGACTGACAGCCATTCTTTTTCATTTAGTTTTGAGAAGGGAAAGCTGCCTTCCTTTTGTACTTTATATTATTTTTCTCTCGAATGAACCCAATTAGACAGGGTACAGCTGATTCAAAGTGTGAATAAGGTCATTCAAAAACGTGGAAGTGAACAATACAATATTGGGTTTTTTTCTGCTTTATCTTCGCAAAGTGTAAGAGCACATAGAAAAGGTCAATCGGGAGTCGTAGAAAAGGTACACGGTTCGAGGGCAATTAGTTCAATCTGCTTCTGGAAACCCTCTTGGGAGAGGTCCGTCTAGAATTATCAAATCGTTGCTGCCCTTGGAAAAAGCCATTGGGAGTAGGATAGAAATTAATTCCCTTTCTGGTAATTTATTCACTCTTGATATTGCTGAAACAAATATCAAATATTTACGTGGAAGGGAAAGCGTGGGGAAATGGAGATAAGTTTATGCACTAAATTTTGCTTTTCTCTCACTTTGGATTTTGTCAATTGTTTCGTCACTTAATTTGTTGAACAAACAGTTTAGATGCCAAAGTCAACCTTTTTTACGGGCCTCGTACGTGCGCTTAATTTGTTAAGCCAATCGTATATTATAATACGGGCAGTTTGTAAGTTGTTTTCTAACTATGATTTTAATGATTAATTTAATAATATGCATAATTGATAGATTAAATTGGTATTGAAACATTAAATTTAGTGCTTTATTTTGATTGAGGTGTGTTATGGAAGGAGTTAAATGTTGAGTGTTAAGTTTGTGGTTGCAGGACACATGATGTTGATGTTGTTTTTTGTTTTCTAGACCCCTTCTGAGGTTAATATTAATTTTTTGCGGATTTATTTGGTTATCCCTCCTCCATATCATGTTGTGGCATTTGGATGGGATGCTTTTATGTTAAGTTTTTTTTTTGTCAATAATTCATATTAAAATAAGCAATTACTTGCTATTACTATTATTAGTTCAAGTTCCATTTATTTCCATAAATAGCAATAACAAAAACAATATCCCAAAGGGCTCAATGGCCCGTTATTTGGGAAACGACATAGAATAAAAGACTAGTATTAAAACTTGGCATAAACAATGCTAAACAGTGTCTAATTTATAAATCTATAAGGAAAAGAAGTTAACTCACCGACAGTCCACACGAAACAGCTACCCTCCTATCACCCGACAATAAATAACAAAATAAAATTATCTACATCCTTGAGGGTCCAACGCCAACACATACAGCTTGACGAGCTGTATGTGGCTGGTTGAGTATGGCTGATCTATAATGTCAGTAAAAGACTCTTCAGACTTCCCATGTTATTTTCATTCTATTTGATTTACCAGTGTGAGGCCGTCAGGTGGTTAAATACTGGGATGAGTTTGTAGTGGTGGTAGCTGTAGCATTTCAATAAAATTAGACTAGATTTGTAGTCCAGACTTACAAAATTATCTAGTTTCAGGTCCCGACAAGTTTTTCCAGTCCTATAATTTTTTACTTAAACCTGTTAATATATAAATCTCAGCAGTGTTTCCTCTTTTAAAAGAGAAAAAACACATAAACAAAAGCAAGAGCCTCAAAACACCTCATTTGGTAACGAAAAAAAGCATGAAAAATAGTCATAAACTCTTCTTTAGAAATTTTAAATCGCTCGATTTCGTAATGAGAAGATAATAACAAAAGTCCACTAACGCACCAAATGGTATGTCAGGGAACTTAATTTTCTTTTGTATCTACTAGAAGATTGTTTTCTAGTTTAGCTTAACCTTTTGCAGTACATGTAAAGCTGCAATCGCCAGAAACTGGGTAGCTTTTATGGAATGGAAGGCAAATTTCGCAGATCTAATAAAGATCAGTGTGCAGGGGACCCGAGGCCCATAATCGTACGATTCTTTCGTGTCTTTCCACCTATTTTGTAATTTTTACGCTGTTGGACTTATTCAACCATCCCCCTTTCCGAAAACTATTTCAGCCTTCGTACCTAATAAAGGTTGATTTTACTACTATTATAAATAAAGTAAATCCACTTGTTGAGAAGTTCTGGCAAGATTTAATGCAAAAAGGTTTGACTCAGTGGACTGATAGAATGTGTGCATTGAATGGCCTGGTAAATGAAATACCATTTCATTTACTAAAAAGATGTGACTATTCTACATCCTTCGATGAGGTTGTCATCTTAACTTTACCTCTAATAAGTAGAACAGCAAATTTTAGTCTCCCGATGATCGGTAAAAAATTGTGTCCCTGAATTTTATGCTGTCTCAAATTTGGTTGTAATTAGCGAGCAAAAGCATATCCTGTATTTTTGTTCGGGGGAGGGGGATTACGAAAAAAATTTAAGAAACGCATCAAAAAAATGTTTGATGCGGTTTTTAAAGGTTACATGCATTTTTAATACGTTTTTGCGAGTCAGACAAAAATTCCGGGGGAAGTGGGTTCAAACCCCGTAACCCTCCTCCCCGGACGTGGCCTTGTTAGCGAAAAAAAATTCAAGAGGATCACATCAATCACTCTCTAACATTACCCAGGTTACAGTGCCTCTTGGCTGTGTTGCACTAATTGCATAAAAATACAAGGAATTTTGAAGGGGAGAAAGTAAGCTTATGTGTGTATAGTTAGTAACTGTGCCTCACTATCAGCCCTTCATACTTACGAAGTACACTTAATGAAGTTTAAAGGTAAAAATGAGTTTTATATTACATTGTCGGTTTTATTTCATCATTATAGAAACACGCTATTGGGACGATTACGGGTGATAAGTGATTACAAGAAATGCGAGAAACAGAAAGAACAAAAGTGTTTAGTAAAATAAAAGAAGCCTCATCTATAAAAAAATTTAAGCCTAAAAATGTAAGTTTTGGCGGTTTTAACTGTTAATAACCATTTGAAGGTAACTCTTATGCCATGACCTCTTCACGCTTTTATTTTTAATCTTAGTGAAGATTTTTGGGGCCCAAAAATATGTGCCTTATATTTTTATCTTTGAGAGTTAAAAATAAAAACCTTCAGTGTAAAAATTTCCCCTCAAGAGGCTTTAAAAGCCTCAAAATGATAATCAAGCCGAAAAGTGGAATCGTTAGTTTAGAGTGTCTTTCTTGGCAGATTTCTTATTTTCATGGTTTTGACTGGACTTGGGTCTTTATTGGACAGTTGGGGTGTTTTAATTGGGGTTTTTGATAAGTGACAAAATAGACCTGGAATTCAAATAGACCTTGTAATTTTTGAAAAATGACAAAATAGAATTCTGGAATTCAAAATTGCTCGCAATTGAAAATTCCGAAATCAAAACAGTTAAATAAAATACACCAAGTACTGAAATACCAAAAATATCACAAAAATATCACACAAAAAAACAAGATCCATTATCTCCTGTGAAATTGAAGCAGAAGCTACATGTTTTATTTTTTGCTTCTGCTCCTCTTGTTCTTTTTAGGTTTCCTTTCGCCACGATTCATTTGTGCATCCTATCATCCTTTTTCTGAAGTTTTTCAAAATTTTGATATTTCTAGTATTTCCTTCGTTTCTCTGCGTTTTGAGAAGGGTCTATTTTGTCATTTTTCAATATTGTCTGTGAAGGTTCGGAAATCACGTTCTTTCCACTTCCCTGTAGGTAGTATATTACAGATATCCTGCGTCGTATGAACTTTTACCTTCGGCTCCTAGGATATATCGTTTACCCATGTCAATATTCATGATTCTTCTTTTATCCTTATGTTTCTTTCTGATTTTCTGTTCGAGATATATTAAGGTCTTGACCTAACATTTATTTTATTATATTATATAGAAGAAAAATAAAATTTAATCCAGCAAATGTTTTCCCAAATTTATTTTGTTTATCTGTCTCATTTTTGCCACTCTTTTTACTTATGGCAGTGACATCTGGCGCTGTAGGTATTGTTATGCATATGTTAGATATTTATGTTAGTCTTTTTCTTTCTTGTTTCTGGTAATTTTAACTTTACGACATTTTATAATTTTCGCTTGTTTTTTAAGGGTTATTTCATTAGGTGGTTTTCTATCCGTAAATTAGACCCTTTTTGTCTTCTGAAAGTCCTTCACTATTGTTAGTCAAGGCCGTACCCAGAATTTTTTTTTTTTTGGGGGGGGGGGGGGGGTTACTCAAAGATTTTTTCGGGGGGGGGGGTATACAAAAAAACCTAAAAAAAACGCATAGAAAATTTGTTTATATCCATTTTTGTTATGTTTTTACGAGTCAGACAAACATTTCGGGGGGGGGGTCAAACCCCCTACCCCCCTGGGTACGGCCTTGGATAATACAATATGTTTATCATATTATTTATCATATATTTATTATAATATATTTATCTCCTTGTTTCTTCTTATTCTTCTATTATAAAAACCGTTAATCTTTACTCAGTGATACAAGTAAGAATCATTTTATGATTTACGGATTGATTCTTCTTGATTCTTCATTATCTAGTCAGGACAATTAAGAGGAAAATTTTATTTCACCAGGGTAACCCTAACCTTCGGGTATATCTGCACATAAACGGTTCGTGTGGGGTGGAGGGGGTAAGAAACTAGGGAATTAATTAAATAGGTTTACCCCCCCCCCCCCCCCCCCCTTTACATGCTGCGGCAATGTTTCTTTTTTGGAAGGAGTGGAAGGGTTAAATCATTGTAGTCAATAGAAATATTACATTGGCTAACAGTAGTCTCTTGGTTGTTAATTTCTTTCGTAGTTTTGACAGTAAATGCTTGGCTTCTGAATAAATATTTGCTTTTATATTTTTTTAATCCCCTATACAGTTCCTAAGTAGAGACTATCCAGGGTCATTCAAGTTTAAGTGGAAGAGACGCCAAGTAATTGTGCAGATTGTTTTGGAGCTACTTTATATTCAGAAACAAAAAGACTTTTCTTTTTATAAAAAAAGCGGGGATATTTTTCCTCGTGACAACTCGTTTCGGCGTCCAGTGTCCTAATATATACGGGCTATAGCCCTCTTATATTTGATTTGTTAAAAACACTGCAACAGAGAAGAAGCATTTTTCGAGAAAATGCAAGACACATCCTCCAAACAAGGCATAAAACATTCCTGGGGAAAAGATTTGACGAAAGAGGAAGGACCATCTGTCTCCTTAGGAAAATTAGACATAAAATATTCTCATAGGCAATCCTGGGGAAAAGCAAGCTATTACAGTTTATATCTCTTTTCGCATGCAGACATCTAAACTTCTATGCGACACTAAAGCATATTGTCTCATCCCTCCCCAAAATTTTGGCTGATTTATGACCCCAATTCTAGCCACGAGGCCGAAGAATTGCTCCCAAAAGTAGTTGACATGCTTCATGGATATCAATTGTTGTTTTGTTTCTCCTATCAACATTTCCCAAGTAAATCTAAATCATTCAAAGTAATTTACTAATGTATATGGACTAATTTTCTCGTTTGTCATTATTTATTCCTTTTCTTTTTCGTTAATAGATGGCACTAGGATATGAATTTCTTTTTTATGTCTTATTAATTTCGTTTTTGCATGCATGATTTGAAAGGAGTTGAATCATTGTTAGTGAGGTCATTTATGTAGTTATTAAATCAATATTGAAAATAAATGTAAGAAAGTAGTATTTTAGTCATTGTTGTAGTAATAGCTGCAACCTAGTAAAGAGCAAACTCCTGCCTATAGTAACCGAAAATTAAAAGACGCTCAAATAATTTGTCGAATAAGTAGGGATGCCATTTGAAACTTGTTGAGACATGGGAAGTTTTAACCATATTAAACTTAAAGCAAAAAGTAACGAGGAAAACAAACCTGTGTGTATTTTGAAAAGAACTTGAAAACTCTCGAAATGAAAAGTAAATGGCGGTATAAAAACTTGACCCTGTCAGAAATACATCTGGTCATACAATAAGTCATACTTAAAACGAATAGAAATTGCTATGGATAATAGGGAGATCTAAAACGAAAAAAATTTTAACATTTCGTGGTAACGAATTGTTAGTAAGGATCGACTCGACTCGTTGGTAACCAAAACCCTGGAAAAAAATCCAATAATCCATTGATACACTAAAAGAATTGGCTTTTTATGTTGATTCCGAATATATAAAATTCATCAAGTTTAGTGTTATCCATCAACAGATACGAGCCTGAGAAAATTTGTCCTTTTTCCAAAAAGGGGGGGGGAGCTTCCCTAAAAGTAAAGTGATCTTAATGAAAATCACACCATCACGTTTAATATTTCAGAAAACCCTACCCCTCCCACGCCCCTTCCCCCAGAAAGTATCCGGTCAAAAGTTTAAGATAGCCTTTTGATTCAGCATTGCTGAAAGGTCCAATAACTATGCCTTTAGGAATGACATGGACCCCTATAGTCTCTGAGGAAAGGGCTGTAAGTTGCGCAATTCGCCCATTGCTCATATATAGTATTTGTTTTGAAAATTATACGTAAATTGTTTGGGGGGATTTTCTACGGGGAGAATGTTTCGTGGGAAGGAATCTTCGCGTGGGGAATTTGCCGAGAGAAATCTTTACGGGCGGGAGGGAAGGGGATTTCCTGGCATGACTTGAAAAGTAGTCAGAAATTAAAATAAAAACAAACAGAAATTATTCTGTACATAAGGGATGCTGTTTCCTCGACCCTCGCTCTTTACGCTACAGTTTGACTTTTTGTCTGAATTCTTTAAGAAAGACTGCTCAAACACAAGGGTCGTTGAATTTGAATGAGCTGTATTTCTAAAGTGCTTTTATACTTTAGCGTAAAGAGCAAGGGTTGAGAAAAAGGTAGCCCCCCGTCCCCTCACTTACGGAATAATTTCAGTTCGTTTTAAGTTTTGATGTTGATCCTTACTTTTAGCGAAAAAAAAATTCTATTTGACTAAAGTCAATGTTTATAAGAACAGAAATATCATAAATTATGTCTGGCTATCGCCCTCTCAAACTCCCATAAAGGAAAAAGTATGCGCTTCATTGAAAATTATGTTTAATTTGAGCAGTGCTTCTCTACCTTCAAAATTAAAATTGTATAGTATATGAAAACACGAATGTAGTTTCCAGGAATAATAATAATAATAATAGTAAAAAATAGTATTGACTCAAGTGATTAATCATTCTAAGCCTTACATTCTAAAAAGGTTATGAATAAAAGATCTAAAGCCGAAATTAATTTTTAAAAGGGTGCTTTTTTTTCAATATCATCCAAAAGAATTGAAAATTGATGGCTCAAGAAATTTTAAAAGCGTCAGTTTTCAATACGTTGGGGCGATATGTTTATTTTTCACCAAAGCGTAAATGGACTCTAGTCTAAACAGAGGCTAGAGGTCACAGTTTTTGAAAAAATAATAGTAATCAAAACACGAATTAACAGATTTTTTATATTCTGCAGCACAATCAAAATATGAGGCGTTCCTAAAATCAATCAAGTTCGCTTGTTAAATTCCGGTAGATATTAGGGTCAAAATATTTGATTATCTTTTGATGTAATAAGGTTATCCCCCCCTTCCCCCCAAAAAACATAAGGCCTAAAAATAGTTTTGGTTTTGCACCTTCTGGAAGCAAGTTTAACTAAGTTCATTCTAAGCTAATACCAAATACATTCTCCATGCTCAAAGGAGTAAGTAAACCCAATTTTTTTCTGAATACATGTTTCTTCCTATGATTAGTGCATTAAAATCACAACCAGTAGTTTATATTCTTTGGATTTCCTCCTTTGCTCCTATCATGCACTTCGCTACTTTCACCTCAGAACGGTTCCCATCACTGTCAATAATATCGAAAGTTGGGTGCTACTAAAAATTAACATCTTTCGAGTTGGAGTTGGTAGCAGGTCAGTACCACTGAGAACAATTATTAACTAATCAAATGAGTCTGGCTTACAGTCACCTGAAATTGATTCATCTAGTGATATTCCTTCAATTTTGTTCATCCACGTAAGGGATAGAAAGATGTGGCACTTTCGGCCAGTATTTTTGAAACTCCTGTATTAAGTCGACTACCTTCTCAGTCTGCAAATTATCTCCATGTGTGATTGAGTGCGTTATTTTCCAAAATATTATTTAAAATTATTTCATGAAACGATCAGATGAAGGGGGGTTGCATTTGTGTGTGAATTGGTTATTATATCTAGAATAAGCATAAAAAAAGGAATCGAGTAGTGTGTTCGCCTTGCCCCTATGTCGGTAACGGAATCTCGTAATATACTGACAGCGTTTTCTTCCACTGTTTTAAGAACGTACACTTGGGAAGGATAAGCTAGTTTTTCACAAGAAAGGTAGCGTAATCTTGACAAAATATTTTAAAATTGTGAAACACGGACAATTACTGCTGCAAACAATTTGCTTAGCTATTTAATCAAGTAGTATATTAAGTGAGCTACCAAGTAACTTGACAAATATTGCAAAAAAATATTCCAACGTACTGTTAAAATTTGAAATTCTTCTAACATAGAAGCCAGTCTAAAAAATGCTAGAAATGATCTCTAACCTAGAAAGAAATCCTAGTTTGGAAGCTGGCATAAAATATGCACTTTTTGAATGAATACGGCCGTTTTAACTTGATAAATGCTACGTCTTTCCAGCCCTTTAGCCCTTTCTTACCCTGTAATTTAATTTTCCTATGTCCTTTTCTGGTTCTTAAAGTCCCTTTCACACTTATGCGTAGCAAGAAATCAATTCCTTGATTGGACCAATCAAGGCTGGTTGTAAATGACAAAGTAACGTATGATTGGTAGTTAATGATTAAGCCTATACATAGATGTCTAGCTAAGCATGGCTGTGAATTGGACTTAACTTTTTCGGATCTTATAACGTGATCTCACAGCGCTTTCGAGTACGCTGTAAGATTTTTATTGAAATAGCTTTATGTTTGTACCGCATTAGGCTCAATTGTATAAAAATTCTTTCTTTTGTTTTTGAATTTTGACTTTAAATGTTTTTGTCCGCCTCCAGTGGTGTATATACTCCTGTTAGGAGCCCAGTGTTGGTGGAATGTAATCTTGTTTAAAGCAACCTATATAATAGAGCGCATTATCCCAATCATTCAGCTTGTCAACCAGTTCCTGGTTACGAACTGTAAGTAAGGAGCGATGCGGCTCAATTTAACTGAAACTCTAGAAAACGGAATCTTGATATCAATAGATACATCAAAAGAATTGAATTTTGATGCTTATTCAAAATATATAACATTCGTCATGTTCCGTTTTACCCATCAAAAAATACGAGCCTGAGAAATATTTGCCAAATTTTTTAAAAAGGGAGGAAACGTCCCCAAAACATCAAGTGAAAATCACACCATCAGATTCAGCATATCAGATAACCTTATTGTAGAGTTTTCAAGCTTCTGTATACAAAACATTTGCGTTTTTTTGGTCCCCCCCCATGATCGTATTGAAGATCGGGAAAGGGCTCATTTGATCTAGTGCCATTTTTAAGTGACCGAAAATATTGGGGGGTAGCTAGCTCTCTCTTACGCTTCTTTTCCCCCAAAGTCGCCCGATCAAAAGTTTGAGATAGCTATTTTGTTCAGCATAGTCGAAAGATCTATTTCTTTGAGGATGACTTGCACTCCTACAGTCTCCGGGAGAAGGGCTACAAGCTAGGAACTTTGTCCATTTTTACGTAGCATTGGTTATCGGAAAGTATATCCTCCTCCCAAATTGGTAAATGTAACGACTTCGATCCTTCTTCGACTCTCGGTCTTTCGGGAACCTTTTGATCTGTGGTGAATATGTTTAGTATCTGACCCTATTTGGTCAACAGTGTTTGCGCCCCGTCTCGGACCCCTTTAGTCAACAATTTTTAGGATTGGTATTGTAGCTCAAGGGTCCAAAATCAAAACACTTTAAGTACATAATTCGCTAATAGTGTTTAATTTTTACTAAAGTAGCTGAATAATCCGTAACCCTTTGCGATAAAAGATTGAATTTACGGAAAACTGAGATCAAGACTGAATTAAACCTTTGTGATAAAAATTTATTTTAATTTATTTTGGTTTAACGATTTCTTTGTTGGAGGTCATTTTTCTGTATGAAAAATAGTTCGAGTTGACGTTTTCAATTGTAGGTGCATACAATAATTTGCATCTGATCATAACACTGACCATATAACTAGTAAAAAGTGTTCTTCTGACGGCGGGCTTTACAACAAAATATGTTTTTTCTGAAGCTAGTTTTGTTGGCTTCGACCTGTCTTTTTCATACGCTTTAGTATAAAAACAAAAACTTTGAACTTTAGAGGCTCATGCCGAAAATTACATAAAAATGATGTTATCATCAGAGCCGTATCCTGGATTTTTTTTCGGGGTCGGTGGGGGGCTTACAATTTTTTTTTTTTTTACGCTTCAAAAATTTGTTTATATTCATTTTTGTTACGTTTTTAACGATTCGGACAAGCATTTCGGTGGAGGAAATTCAAACCCCCTACCCCCCCCCCCCTGGATACGGCCTTGGTTATCATCCAAAATGACAAATAGAAAATTTGGCCATTCAATAAAAAAAAAAAAAAAAAAAAAAATTCTTCAATCCGGATACGATAAGTCTAATTCTCATACTATGTACTTTAAAAATTCTCCATTACAGAATAGTATAAGGAAAACATAAATTTATTTCCCACTAGATAATTTAGCAATTCCTGTTTTCCTAGAAACAGGAAACAATCTCAACAGGCAGTTTTTTTTGTTTTGTTTTTAATGTTGGGAAATATAATATGAAATGCACAATAATAAAATTCTCCATCTAACCCTAAAAATAATTTTCATCTTTTAAGTTAACTCATTAATATACAATAAATGTTGTTAGGAAGGGAAAGCAAACTAACTGAAGAATTGCACCAAGCGAAGCGTATCCTCGCAATAACGAGGTATTGGTAGGTCAGTGTTCCTGGCTCGGCTGCATTGAACTAAATGTAATTAAAAAATAATGTACTTCAAGTTTCAACAAAGGTAATTATTATAGTAAAACAAATCAGGTTTCTAAGGTTTGTGTGATTCGATGCTACTAAATGGTGAATTAGGGGTGTCGAGACGGGAGAGTGCAGATGGCTAGATCCTCTTTTCGGTACAGATTCGTTTAAATGTCAAATTGCTTTATTTGTTTTTCTTTCACTTTTATCTTATCTTCTTGACTTTTCTAATGTTGAAATAGAAAGTTGCAGACCACTGGAAAAAAACACCCCATGCCACAAGGAAACACTGGGCAAAAACAGCTTCGTAAAGA
>CM051258.1:28316673-28401673 GCA_027921565.1 Artemia sinica
AAGAATCTACTTTTAAATCAATTTATCCCTATACATATATAAAAATCGGTAATTAATATTGCAATGTTTATAGGAATTACAAGTAGGTTTCGAAGTCTCGAGTTGGTTTCAAATGCATTTTGAGAAAGTTTCTGCGAAAATACGCGTTCCAGGGTAATATACACTGAACCGCTGATGGCAGATTAAATGGGAAGAGCTGTTTGCACGCGCCGAGGATGTAGTGGCCAAAAGTCACTAAGCCGTGATTTTACTGTTATATTATTTATATACAGTGATCAACACAAACAATTTTTCAATACCTGCCATCTCAAAGATACAATAATAATTTTACGTACTCTATTACCTAACAAAATGATGTTAAATTATTCAGGCACATGCCAAGATCTTTGCACGTTTTTTTTTTGTATGCCATTAGTCCTATTTGAGAACATAATATTAATTTAGGGACAATAAGAATTACTTAAACCAACTTTCTTAATTAGTAGACTAAATCTAACGGAAGATTAAGTAGGGTATTAGTTCTTTGCTCTTTTTAGAAGTATGCGAAAGCTAACTTATTGTCGTTCTGAGTATTTTAATATTTAAATTCAGGTTATTTCGGCTAACTATTACAATTTTAAGCATGCTCCCTCTCTCCCCATCCCCCAAAAGAATTTTCATGTATTTTTCTTGGCTTATCTGAATTTCCTATCTTGTGAAGTACAAGCTAAAGACTGCTTTGTTTATGGAAGTAATCCAACGTTCCCTTCAGTTGTTTTATGCATTTTTTTATAGGATGGGTGAATTTGGGATCCCTTTGTTTACCAAAGGTGATATGTGGTCGGTTTATGATTGTTTGCTTATGGCTTAAAAAAAAAAAAAAAAAAATCGCCTTTGTTTTCTTTTGTCTCATATTTCAATAAGTTTGTTAAGTGGTGGTGGAACACTTGACAATATGGATTTATACTGGTTAGTTTGGCATGATAAGATCTATAAGCACAGTGATTTTATTTGCTTGAGTTTGCAGTCGCTTGAGCTAAGTACCAATTAATTTGTTGATTTTCTATATCTGCAATTAGGTGATCCAACAAATACAAGTGACGAGCTCGCCTTCTGAAAAGAAGCGAGTTTTAAGCTCCCTTAAATTTTATTTTGTTATTGTTTTATCTTTGTTTATGGTTATGGACTAGTCCTGTTTCTGATCTCTGTTTCGGATCTTAGGTCAAAGAATCTGTAAGATTCTGATATTCTTCTGATATGGTGAAATGTTAATTTACTCATGAATCGCTTTCCCTAATGCTTTTAATCTTGGGAGCTTACGGTTAAGCAAATTCCTGCAGAATTGTAGAGGAATATGCCTAGTCCTACAGCAAGTACAAGTGCAATTGAGTGTCGCTTTTCCAATGAGGTGAAGGATATGGGACTTTCCTTGGACAGGAAGTTTGTAACGAGTAAAATAAAACTGTAAGAATGTGTTGTCCAGGGATCGGGTTTAGACTCCTTGCCCTAGTTTGTGTGTCAACGTGGGAAATACTGTAATTCAGACAGGTCCATTTTGCGTACTGTCGACCAATCCCATGGTGCTTGTGGGTATTCTTTACGAATGTCAGAATAAAGGAATTTAAATGCAACGATTTCTATTTTCTTCGGGAAGCTTAGAAGGCGTAAAAATTGGGATTTAGTCCTAGTACAGCAGTACTTGCATATGAGAATTGGTATTATTATACCAATAATACCTATAATGATTGGTATTATATACCACATATGCCTATCACATTATTTCATGTATGTGCGATATCCAATTTCAATTTTCCTCGTAAATAACTATCTATAGAAGATCTTATCAGTTTCCTAGTCTTATCCACTCCATAATTAGCCATTTTTGCTGCCATATGGCACTTGACTTTGGTGCCATGGTGACAAAAAAAAAGAAAGAAAAAATCAGGTGTAGGTATTAGTTTTCAAATGAGTCCTAACCATATAGTAAGTAGAGCACCAGTTTTGTATAATCTTACAAATATCTTGAAATATACTCACTCGGTTTATTTGCGATAGTAAGCGATATAGTAGCAATTCTGTTAAAAATAGTTTTGTTCGAAAATATGAAATTGATTCAGGCCTTTTGAACTTTTTCTCGTTTCCTGGAAAGTAGTACACAAGTCTATACTAAAAATTTATTATTTCTAAAAATATAAAATATCCAAACATTAGCCGTTTGACTCTAATATTATCTGCTATAAAGCCTCGAATTTTTTTTTCATCTCAAATGCTCATCAATTTTGACCATGTTTGGTCGATTTATTCTATGGGTATTAGTGATTTTCTTCTTGAATTGGTTCTGGTGAATTGAATCTGTGTAGTTTGGCCACCTAGAAAGAGCAGGGATCATACGGATGATCACCCACTGGCATTTACTGGCTGATGAGGCGTAAGGTCTGGGAAAACAAACTGCTTGGAAAAAATGTAAGATTCCAATGTTCTGGAAAAGGCTGATGGATTTATCCGTCACCGTTGCAAGTGATGCTCACTTATGAAAAGAGCAGTTTTTATAATGAAAAATTAAAAGGGATAAAGGTTTAATGTAAAATTAATGTTTCCAGGTGGATAACTGAGGTCAGTACTCTTAATAGGACTGATTTTTGTCTGTGGTTGGGGTGGTGGAAGATTGATTGTATTAGAATACTGGAAAGAGTCTTACGTTGTCAAGTTTGCCTACTGGTATAAATGAGGCTAAGATTTTTCATCTTTCATGATTTTACCTTCTTTTAAGAGTAGAGAATCTGGCTGTAGCATACTAAAGGTAAAAGACACACATAGGACCGGCCTTTAAGGAAGAACAGAATACATTTTGGTAGAGGGGTTCTTTATTTCCATATTAGTGCAAAATTTATTGCATGGGGTCTCGAACCGTGGGCTAAAGAACAGGCGAAATTTCGATATTGCTTCTACTCCTAATTATAGGAAAAAAGGCATCCAGTGCTCAACTCCCATTCTAGGTCACTCATTACGAGTGTTAATATTTAATTTAACAATACCAAAATCAAACGCTGGATTTTTCTTTGTTATATTTATTTCTTAACCTAGTATACCTAACTCTGATGCAAGGGGATATATATATATATATATATATATATATATATATATATATATATATATATATATATATATATATATATATATATATATATATATATACATATATATATATATATATATATATATATATATATATATATATATATATATATATATATATAATCATTTTAATTCTCAAAGAATTTTGATTATTCAAGCAAATCCGATTTCTACTGAGCTTCAAGCTTATGGTTTTCTTTTTTAAGATTTTGGAATTTTTGTAATCCCTTGTCAAAATATATAGATATTTAAATATTTTTGAATATACAAATATTAAAAATATAATATAAGTAGAATATAATATAAAAAATATACAAATATTTTTGCAATTACCAGTTTTTTGCTGTTTAAGCATGTAACAACATAATTGCATTACTGATGTATATAAAAATAACGTCACTCACATGAATAGTTTTTCCTTCCAAAATTAAAGCTCTTATCGAATTTTCTCAAACTTCTGACCCATCTAAATCATTTTTTAGGCCAGGATGTCAATTTTACCGAAAAAATATGGAGCCGAAAAAATCATGTATTTTTTCTTGAAAACGGCTCCATATTTTTTTGGAAAAATTGGTGTCTTGGGATATTCTCTTATAAAAAAAAACTATCTAGGTAGGTCAGAAGTCACAGAAAATTCGTTTAGATCCTTAATTTTATTTTTTGTTTTTGTTTTTTGTAAATGACGTCGTGTACTATTATAGTACATTATGTAAGCATTTCTTATTAAATCATATGTGACATCATATAAGCACTTTCTTATATGATGTCATGCACAGCATAAATAAGATTGACGAGTTCCCAACGCGTCAGTTATTTATATAATATAATGTCTGTTGGAAGGCCCATAAAACAAAATTTCGCAGTTTGCAGTTATTATAAATGATGGATTCTTTGGAACCAACACCTGAACTATCATTAGTGATAAGATGTGAAAATCGACAACCTGGACTTTCAATTGTGACAACACCAAAGCAAGTCAAAAATAAAAATGAAGAGCAAAGACACACGCGGTTAGAAGAAAAGTGGTAGCGTGTCAAAAATGAAAATGAAGAGCAAAGACGCATGCAGTTAGAAGACATTCGATACCGAGCATGTGAGCGAGTCAAAAATGAAAATGAAGAACAAATACACACGCTGTTAGAAGAACAGCGACAGTATGTCAAAAATGAAAATGAAGAGCAGACACAAGTGGTTGGAAGACATATAACCAAGTCAAAAATGAAAATGAAGAGCAAAGACACGCGTGGTTAGAAGACATGCGACACCGAACATGTGAGCGAGTCAATGAAAATCAATCTGGATAGCGGAGAATCAAAACGTGTCAAAATTGAAAATGATTGCAATGATGATTGGGTTTGGGATTTTGACATGGATAAGGTCATCAATGCCTACCACACCTTTGTTATAAAAAGCAAAGGTTCACGGATATGTAGTTCATAATGACGATAGACAAGCTGAGGTAAAACGGACCAAACAAATTGAAATTGATAGCGATGATGATTGGGTTTTGGATTTTGACATGGATAAGGTCATCAATGCCTACCATACCTTTGAAAATCAGAAACCAGGACTTCTAAATAGTTGGAAGAAAAAAAAGTTTTTGTCCCAGCACCTGGACAATTAAAAGAAACAAAGGTGGTCATCAAAGTCTACCAGACCTTTGAAAATCAAAACCTGGACTAGATAAACCGTTGGAAGAAAAAGAAGTTTTTGTCCCACCACCTGAACAATTAAAAGAAACAAAGGTGGTCGTCAAAGCCTACCATACCTTTAAAATCAAAAACCTGGACTAGATAAATCGTTGGAAGAAAAAGAAGTATTTGTCCCACCACCTTAACAACTAAAAGAAGCGAAGGTTTGACGATTTGTCTTTCATAATGACAAACGACAAAACGAGGCAAAAGTTAAAGGTCCGATAAAAAAAAAAAACTATGATTTTACAAAGGCACTACGTCTAATTTAAGGTCCATTTGAACGTCATGACATCACGAAAAGACTCAAATTGTCTGCGTTTAGAAGAGAAGCGGCAGTGAGAATCCATATATAGAAGCCTGCCGTTTGCCGAATGCCGGGGCCCGGTACTATATATATATATGGATGTAATCTAATCAAATGAAGATGCCATAAGAAACAGCATTACATTCTTTTTTTAAAGTGTATTAACACAACCCCTTCTAAGTTTTTTTTTGTAATACTGGCGTTTTTATTCATGTATTTAGTTCCCAAGTTGATTTGCCTGGTAAAAAGCTTGTTTGGTAATAATCTAACCCTGCTCTTTTCCAAAAATTACTATATTTTTCTCGTCTTCACACATATATATATATATATATATATATATATATATATATATATATATATATATATATATATATATTAGGCGGCTTGGTGCACCGCAGCACCAAGCCGCCTAAGGCCAACACAGTTACGCACGCTCCTCCTCCGTCCCAATAAATTCAAGGCCTCCCTTTTTACACCTGCCCATGAAGTTCCCATTTCTTTTAAATCTTTTTTTATGACGTCCTCCCACCCCAGACGAGGACGACCTGCTTTCCGTTTAGCCCTAGACGGTTGGCCGAAAAGAATAATCTTCGGCAATCTGTCATCCTTCATCCGTACAACGTGCCCTAGCCACCTCAACCTTTCTTTCATTATAGCCCTAGAGAGCGATATTGAACCAAATGCTTCAGAGTGAAAAAACACCCTGAGCCTTGGCTATTCTACTTTTAACATCTTCACTGCTCTTACCATCTTTTCTAATATTACTACCAAGGTAAGTGACGCTGCCCACCTGATCAATCTTTTCATTACCCAACGTCACCTTTTCGCCTTCACTTATTCCTAGCCTTAGTGGCTTAGTCTTCTTGACATTATTTTTCAAATCTATTCTAGCACCCTGAACTCGCAAAACCTCTAAAACTTCATTCATTTTGCTCACACTTTCATCTAGGATGCTTAAATCATCAGCATAATCTAAGTCCAGGAGACTTTTTCCTCCCCATTTGATTCCGTGGTCTCCCATTGCCTTTCCTGTGCTCCTTAATACAAAGTCAATCAAAATAATCCATATAAAAGGGGATAGAACACAACCCTGCTTAACTCCTGATTTAATACAAAACCAGCTGCTAACCTCATTTCCTACCTTAACCGCAGCAGTGTTATTCTCGTACATAGCACTAATCACTTTAATGTATTTATCTAGTATACCATACAGGGATATATATATATATATATATATATATATATATATATATAATATATATATATATATATATATATATATATATATATATATATATATAAAATGTATTCACATGTTATGGAACTAAAATTGCCTATCAAAGCTTATGCACTAATTTGTATTGCTTGTTTGTACTTGAAGAGAAAAATGAAGACTCAGTTAAATGATTTCCAAGAAAGCATTGCTTAACTATTACAGTCTCTTTTTTGTCTAGAGCGTGTCACTTTCTGCCAAGATCTTTTTCCAATCGTTTCTGAGAAAGCCTGGATTATCTAAGGCTTTCTATTGTTCCGTATGTCCCATTTTCTTCAGCCGTATCCGGTGACCACTTTCCGATATATTGCTTGTCGATTAATCGAAAAAAGAGTACTGTGCATTTGGCTTTTCGATGTTTTTGCCCGGGAATGACCGGGTGGCTAATCCTCACGTTGATTGGTTCCTGTAAATTGTGATTGTATCGAATATCCCCTGTCAAATATATGTGACTTTTAGGGAAAATGTGTTGTTGTAACTAGTCGAGTAGGAATTTAGATTACGGCAATATTGTCAAACGTAAATCTTCTTATTTTGATGACGTATTAGTGTAATTTTTTTTCATCAATGTCTTATAATTTTTCTCTGTTGATATCTTAAAGTACCAGGGATCGAAGTGAAAAATTTTTTTTCGCCGCGGCTCCATCTTTTGGTCTTTACATACCTGAAAACTGGTATTTCTTGCGATTTTTCTTTTGGCTGTTACAGAATCATTAATATTTTATCGCAGCGTAAATTCTTTCTTTCTTTGTGATACTGAATCATGAAAAGAAACAAGCAGAAAATTTTCTTATTTACAAACAAACTCAACGAAACGGTTGTAACATTTAATTTATCCGCCTCTGATCGTAGAGAGCAATACAACAATTAATAGGGTGGTATAATCGCTATGTTCAGCCGGGCAATTGATAAAATATAGGCTAGTGGGAATATATAAAAATAAGTAATACTGTAATATTTTGAGATCAATAGAAAACAAAGATTCTGTGATGTGTGAATAGTCAATTAAAGAGATAAATATTTTTTTTTTTTGTAGGTAAGTCAATTAACTAATAATATGAAGTGCTTCATCTTGAATAATTCTAATTTTGCTGCAGCAATCAATAAAGTTTTAGTTTCCGGAGCTCCCATGATTTTTTTTTCTGCTCATTTTCTGCTGATTTTTCACACGTGTTCCTTATTTTCAAACTTGAAGTCTTCTAAGCCTAAAACTAAATAACTGTATATGAAGGTCTTCATTAAAAATTGAAATTCCGAGTTTTCCCAATTTTTGGAGACTTATATGGCTATGTAAGTTCCCACTTAAAAAGCCAGGTTTCATTTTTAGTGTCCTTGTCGCTTATAACCTTTTTGAGACTCCCTAAAGACCCTGGGCATGAATAGATTATACATATCGCATGAAACACTATTGGCAATGGCCGAACCTGTCTGCTTTAAGGCCCATTCACAACAAAAATCTCTCTGAAAAATCTGATTGGCTCGTGGAGATTGTGTCAATTTGGTGGGTATGTAAATGTACTCTTAAGCATCTGGCATCCCCCCTCCGTCTACAAAATGACCCACCGACTCTCCTTCATAATAGCTGATGTACAATTATACATTTTTCGTCGTTCTTTTTAATTGTCGTAATTTTCCTTTGGCTGCTCAGTTTTACATTTGGAGAGAATTTTTCGGTGGGAGGTGGGAATAAGCCGGACCTCTTGAAATATATCATCTGATGACTAAGATTTTGAATTTAAATGTGACTGAGGAATCGTAACTATTATAGAGATAGAAAAAATATAAATGTCTTTACTTTTATAACTTTAATAAATCAAATAATATTAACATTTTGATTGCTAAATATCAGTATATGTATATCATTAAACTGACAATGCACATTCATTTGTAATTTTTTCGGTAAAGTGCAAATTATGTTCTGGCGTTGGGAAGACATAGGGGATTTGAGCCCAACTTATGTTAATTTCTGCTCGTTTTGAGTTTGACTCGGTTATTTATTGTAATTTCTGTTCGTTTTGGGTTTCATTTATTTATCGATGCTTATTTGTGGTAGTTCCATGCTTGGTAGATTATTTGATTTTATTTTTGCTCATTTTTTGATTAATGTAGTTCTTTACTTTTCTTTGAAAAACTTATTTTGTGGAAAAAGTTTTTTTTAAATTAATTTCTGTTCCTTTTATATTGACTTAGCCTTTTCAGAGAAAAAGAAAATAATACTTTAAATCTTTTCGTTTTTTAAAGAATTTATAGCTTGGCCTGCTATTTGTATGCTGGAGAAAAATTTTCAGCAATTTTTAACAAGAAAAAAAAAAAAACTTAAAAAACTTGACACAAATAGCAGTGTTTAATTTAGTTTCATACCTCCTCTATTTGAACTGAAATGGAATTTGAACTATTAAAAACATTATATGACCCAGGGCATAACTTACAACCTTTGCCCTGGAGACTCTGGGGGTTTGTCATCCTTAAATACATAATTTCCAGAACTTTCAACTACGTTGAACAAAATAACTATCTCTAAACTTTGATTGAATGTGTTTGGGGAAGTGATGGACGTGAGAGGGGGGTTAATTACTCTCCACTCACTTTCGACTATTGAAAAGGGCAATTTCAGTTTCCAATCAAATGAGCCCCTTTTGAAGTTTCTACAACAACTTTCTACATAAACCTTATGTGCCCCCTGAGCATAACTTACAACCCTTGCGCTGAAAGCTCTGATGGGGTTATTATCCTAAAAGACCTAATTTCCAGAACTTTCGACTACGTTGAACAAAATGGATATCTCAAAATTTTGATCGGATGTGTTTGGGGAAATGGTGGGCGTGAGAGGGGGGTTAGTTGCCCTTCAAATACTTTCGATTATTAAAAGGGCACTAGCCCTTTCAGTTTTCAATCGAATGATCCCTTTTTGATGTTTTTACAACATCGCTTTCTATAAAAAACCTTACATGCTCCCAAGGCATAACTTACAACCCTTGCCCTGAGGGTTGTGGGGGGGATGGGTGTCATCCTTAAAGACCAAATTTCCAAAACTTTCAACCACGTTGAATAAAATGGCTATCTAAAAATTTGATTGGTTGTGTTTGGGGAAAAGGTGGGCGTGAGAGGGGGGTTATTTGCCCTCAAATCACTTTTGACTATTAAAAAGGGCACTAGCCCTTTGAATTTCCAATTGAATGAGCCCTTTTTCAAGTCTCTACGACAAAGATTTCAATAAAAACCTTATATCCCCCCAGGGCATAACTTATAACCTTTGCCCTGAAGACTGTGGGGGAAGTATCCTGCTCAAAGGTATAATTTCCTGAACTTTAAACTGCGTGGAACAAAATGGCTATCTAAAAGTTTTGATCGGATATGTTTGGGGAAATGGTGGATGTGGAAGGGGTGTTAGTTGCCTTCCAATCACTGTCGACTATTAAAAGGGGGACTAGCCATTTCAATTTCCAATCGAATGAGCCCTTTTTGAAGTTTCTACGACGACGCGTTCAATAAAAACCTTATATGTCCCTAGGGCATAACTTACAACCCTTTCCCTGAGGGCTCTGGGGGAGTGTCCTCCTCAAAAACATAATTTCTATATGGAAATCCACAACACCGAACAAAATGGCTATCTAAAAATTTTGATTGGATGTGTTTTGGGAAAAGGTGGGCGAGAGAGGGGGGCTAGTTACCCTCAAATCACTTTCGACTATTAAAAAAGGCACTAGACCTTTGAATTTTCAATCGAATGAGCCCTTTTTCAAGTTTTTACGACACAGATTTCAATAAAAACTTATATGCCCCCAGGGCGCATAACTTATAACCCTTGCCCTGAAGATTGTGGGGGAGTGTCCTGCTCAAAGGTATAGTTTCCTGAACTTTAACTGCATAGAACAAAATGGCTATCTCAAAATTTTGGTTGGATGTGTTTGGGGAAATGTTTAACGTGGAAGGGGTGTTAGGTGCCTTCCAATTACGTTCGACTATTAAAAGGGCACTGGCCATTTCAATTTCTAAGCGAATGAGCCCTTTCTGGAGTTTCTACGACAACGCGTTCTATAAAAACGTTCTATGTCCCCAGGGCATAACTTACGCCCCTTGTCCTGAGGACTTTGAGGGGGATGTCATCCTCAAAGACTGAATATATAGAACTTAAAACTACGTTGAATAAAATGGCTGTCTCAAAATTTTGATTGGATGTTTTTGGGGAAAAGGTGTGCGTGAGAGGGGGGCTAGTTGCCTTCCAATCACTTTCGACTATTAAAAAGGGCGCTAGCCCTTTGAATTTCCAATCGAATAAGCCGATTTTGAAGTTTCTACGACAACGCCTTCTATAAAAGCCTTATATGCCCCCAGGGCATAACTTACAACCCTTGCCCTGAAGTTTGTGGGGGAGTGTCCTCCTCAAAAAAATAATTTCTATCTAAAAATCAACTATGCTTAACAAAATGGCAATCTCAAAATTTTCATTGGCTGTGTTTGGGGGTATGATGGGCGTGGGGCGGGGGGCTAGTTGTAGTTGCCCTCCAATCACTTTCGACTATTAAAATTGGCACTAGCCCTTTGAATTTCCAATCGAATGAGTCTTTTTTGAAGTTTCTACGACAACGCCTTCTATAAAGACCTTATATGCCCCCAGGGCATAACTTATAACCCCTTGCCCTGAAGGCTGTGGGGGAGTGTCCCCCTCAAAAACATAATTTCTATCTGGAAGTCAACTACGCTGAACAAAATGGTTATCTCAATATTTTGTTTGGATGTGTTTCGGGAAATGGTGGGCGTAGAATGGGGGTTAGTTGCCTTCCAATCACTTTCGTCTATTAAAAAGGGCACAAGCCACTCCAATTTCCAATTGCATGAGCCCTTATCGAAGTTTCTACGACAACTTCTTCGATACGAAGTGCCCTGCTCTAAAGGAAAAAAAAAATAATAATAAATGGTACACTGTGCCAACACCGTTCTTATATGCCCTCCGGGCGTAACTTAAAACCCTTGCCCCGATGGTTTTGGGGGAGTGTCCTCCTCAAAAACATATTTTCTATCTGGAAATCAGCTACGCTGAACAAAATGGCGGTCTCAAAATTTTGATTGGATGTGTTTGGGGGAATGATGGGCGTGGGGGGCTAGTTGCCCTCCAATCACTTTTGACTATTAAAAAGGGCACTAGCCCTTTGAATTTCCAATTGAATGAGGCTTTTTGATATTTCTACGACAACGCCTTCTATAAAAAGCTTATATGCCCCCAGGACATAACTTAAAACCCTTGCCCCGAGTGTTGTGGGGGAGTGTACTCCTCAAAAACATGTTTTCTATCTGGAAATCAACTACGCTGAACAAAATGGCTATCTCAAAATTTTGATTGGATGTGTTTGGGAGAATGATTGGCGTGGGGGGGGGCTAGTTGCCCTCCAATCACTTTTGACTAATAAAAAGGGCAATAGCCCTTTGAATTTCCAATCGAATGAACCTTTTTTGAAGTTTCTACGACAACGCCTTCTATAAAAGCCTTATATGCCCCCATGGCATAACTTAAAACCCATGCCCCGAGGGTTGTGGGGGTTTGTCCTCCTCAAAAACAAATTTTCTATCTGGAAATCAACTACGCTGAACAAAATGGCTATCTCAAAATTTTGATTGGATGAGTTTGGGGGAATGATGGGCGTGGGAGGGTGGGCTAGTTGCCCTCCATCACTTTCGACTATTAAAAAGGGCACTAGCCACTCCAATTTCCAATCGAATGAGCCCTTTTCGAAATTTCTACGACAACTCCTTCGATAATAATACATTGTGGCAACATCGTTCTTTACTTAGGCAGCGCTATTGCGCTGCCTATGATTTCTAAAGTGGATTGGGTTAGAAACAAAATAGTTTGAGTTCTCAAAAGTCATAAACTCAAGTTCTATCGGCTCAAGACAAACTTAACATGGTTTGTTCTATATATAACTTAACCCTCACAACTCGACAGTTTTTATCATTTGTATAGCTAGGTGAGGCCTAGGAAATGTTTCCAATTTACTGTTATTGTTTTTTTTCCTTTTCTTAGTATCAATTAAGACTGTTTTTACTTCTTTATTCATCTATCCTTACCCCTATCTCACTGGTGTCTAATTTAAATTAATGTTTGTTTATCGATTCCTTTCCCCCTTGATGGATCATTGATTCATAGGGGAGGAATTCAGTAATTTTTTCCCTATCTTCTGCTTTGTAGTTGTGTTTCTTTCTAATACGTAGGTTTTTTTATCAGTCTTATACCTTTATTTTGATATTCATTGGAATTTTTGCTGTTTTAGCATCTCCATAATTGATCTTTGTATAGTGAATGAAAAATATTTAAGCGTAACAGTTGAGTACCAATTTCCTAAGAGACTCAGTCTTATGACGAGGTGGATGTTATACCAATATTTTTTTTATTTGGGGGGGAGGGGGGGGGGTAAAAAAATGAAGAAAATGGAGCTTCAGGGTTAACGGTCCCTTCAGGTATTTTGGACCAATGTGAACTGGTAGTATTGGATTTGCCCCTTTTATACAAGAATGATATTTTCAGTTCAAGTATGTTCTAAGACTGTGAAACCAAAGCAGGCTAAATCTCTCAAAATAACGTTGGCAAGTTGCGCGAACTGCTTCAGGCTTTTCTTGTGGAGGCTCTTAGGACGAATCTAGGTGGGGTGAAGTTTCTGCACCGTATTCAGGATTTATATTTGAAATTGAAATATCTTTTGAAACTGTTAAATCACAATAGGTGTGATATTTACTTTCTTCTGAAATTGTTGGTTCGAAGTTCTCGAAATCTTTACTTCTAAATGAGGACATTTCGATTTTCTGGCTTTCTACGATTTTTTATATATAGAAAAATTCCGACGAGTTTTCTTCTTTCCCTAGTAGAACGGTCAATTAAAGTATCAAAACCTTCTCACGTGAGAGATTTATTCTCTTTGTTTTACTTCTTTATTTACTGTAAAAAATAACAATAATAAATATCGACAAGTTTGTTTTCTTTCCTTGGAAGAACGGACGATTAAATATCTTGCCGGAATTATCTGAGACAAACTTTCCTTTCGACTTGATCATGTCCAGCTCTAAAATGGCTACCAATTATTGCTAACTACTTTTCCCCTTATATGAGTCGATTCATAGATCTTCAGTTTACCTTGGGTTTCGTATATTTTGTTCTTTTTTGCTGATGCTCGATTGGTCGTTTTCCTGAAACGTGAGACCATAGAAGATGACCCAGGAATTTAGGAATACCTAACGGAAGGTCTTTTCTTGAAAATTTTTTGCTATGACCTTTTTCTAGGATTAGGATCCTCAAGCGCCTTGGAAAAAATTGCTTTAAAAGAATGTGTTCTTGAAGATGAGTTTGTTTTCTATTATGATTAAAAAAGAAAAGTGTAAGTTGATTTAAGATGAAAGTAATTCCATTCAGATGAATGGAAAGCAACTTTGTAACTGAAAAAGGACATCATAAAACTAAGTGTCCATATTTAGGACATAATCATATATATGAGAGTAGCTGCTCCCCTCACGTCCCAGCTTTTTACCCTAAAGTTTGATTAATGCTTTCTTACAGCATTTTTAGCTGCAAGAAATAGGGCAAGTTGGTATTTGCAAGTGTGTTGTTTGCCGATTGCCTTTCAAAATTTATAATGGAAAGCAAATTCAACGAAATAAAATAAGATCTGCTATTGTCGAGACATATTGATAAAAAAAAAGTTAAACTTTCTATCCTTCTTTTTTATTTACATATTCACTTTTGAAGGGGAGGCAACCTTTTCGTAGGAAGCCCTTACTTTTAAGCTTTAACGTCGCCGTCTAGTTACATACAAAAAAAAAAAATGTAATTTATGCTTGTTTCTAATGTTTTATTTAGATATATTGCAATATGAGGGGTGGGGTGAATTTTACAAAAAAAGACGTTTTTTAAAGAAAAGTAAAGAGCTACACTAAACAAAGACGAGCAGGCATAAATTCAAATAATGATTCAAATTTAAAACGAACGGAAATAACCATCAATGAGTGGATGAGACCAAAAACGTATAGACAGGAGTAAGACTACCCCATCCTCCTGAGTCTCTTAAAGGCCAGAGTGTCATTTACGCTTTACTTAAATCAAAATATATTTTATTAAGCTTTATTTATATTTTAAAACGTTTATAAATCCAAAAATACTGAGAATTCCAGTAAAGAACATCACTATATATTAAGAAGTCAGTCTACTGTCGTTAGTTTATTTCAGTGATCTTGGTTATTGTGGTGATTTTCTTTCTTGTGTTTTTTATGTCAATTTTTCGACCAATATTGTTTTCAATGAAATGAAATTCCAGCCGTTAAGCGGTTTAGAGCGAGGGGGGCAGGTAGCATCACTCTATTTTGTTAACCACGATTAGCCTTGGGGTATAAATGTTTTTGTTGTGTAAAAATTGTTTTCAATGAAGTGCAAATGACGCTCTAGCCTTTAGAAGGCTTAAGGGGTGTTAAACCTACATCTATTTGTTGTAATTTCTGTTCATTTCGAGTTTGAGTTGATTAGTCGTTACAATTTATGTTTGTATTTTATGATTATGTTATGATTTCTGTTCGTTCTAAGTTTTGATTTATTTTTTACTTTATTTCTGTTTTTTACTTTTTTGTAATAGCTGAGGCTATTAAATTGAAATTTATGGGGAATGTTGACTGAAATCAAAAGGCTCTATGTGCATTACAGTTGTCAAAATGGCTTATCTGCAATATCTCGGGAACGGTTATGGGTATTAAGTTGAAACCTGGATCATATACTGTTTTTATATTTATTGGCCTGGCCTAAAAAGATAAATAAATAATATTTTGAAGCCATATCGCTCTTTAATTAATAATGCAAAGCGATTGGGCGAATTCGGTTTCTGTCACAACTTGGGAAATCTTAACCGAGGTGTTATTTAATAGAATTGATTCATTTTGACCCTCCAATTCTTTTATGCAGCCTTCTGCTTATAAAGTAAACCAATGGCTGCACGGTATTTCAATGATTTTTACGACTCTCAGTATTATTTCCTTAATGGGGAAATTTTAAAGAATTAATGTTCATCTGTTGCAATTCCTTCAGGAATTATCCAAGAACCCTCTCTCAATTTCTTCTTTGGCAACCTAGCAACACTTCTTTGAAAAGTGTTAGAATTCTTTGAACCAGTCTAATCCTAATTTTCTAGAAGATCGTTTTTGAGATTTTATCTAAAGTTCTAGATACAAAAAAATCGTCTGTGTTAGAAAGAGCTAGGTCTTCCTGGGAAACATTGCCCCCATTCTGCTCTTTAATTGTGATGGAAGAACTTTAGGTAATAATTATAAAAAAAATATTCCTTCCATTGATCCTCTGTCAGTACAAAAAAAAAGAATGATAATTATCGTTTCTTGTGGGACTTACATTGCAAACAGAAAAAAAAACAAGATATAACGACTAACATTGCAAACTGAAAGGAATAACAAGACATGAGAGAGTACTTCGCCTTATCGTGTGGTACGTCTTCCGCTTGAATCAGCGACTATTCTGCCACATAGATATTCTACGATGAGACTAGTTTATTTTTATGTTTTTTTTTTTTTTTTACTTCACCTTATCTTATTTTTTTTTCACCTTCACTTTTTTTTTTTTTTTTTTTTTTCTTTTTTTTTAATATATATACCAATCTTGTTGATGGACTTCTTAAAATAGTTTATTTAATGTGCTCTCGCGAAATCAAGTGCCTATAATCTCACAGGTTCTTAAACCCCGCAATGGATAAAATAGTATGAATGAATTTAATTGTGGGTTACGCCAACCCGAGTAAGATTGTCATTGAAGTCCAATTCATCGATTTTGTTGCAAGTTTTTCTATATTAGTATATTTTCACCGTATTTGATCTTGTGTGCAGGTGTTCAAATCGGTTTATTAAAAGCAAATGGACTAGAAGTCTGTCCAAGAAGGGGTACATATAAATATAAAAAAGAAACCCAGTAAAATGTTAAAATATTTAAAACAGCAAAAGATTTCGGAGTTGTATTTGTTTTAATCTCTCCCAAGGAGTACATCTGACGCAAAAAGTCTTCATAAGGACTAAGCGAACGATAAAAGGGCAGCTAGGACCTCTAGTATGTTGAGTTAAGAAGGTTATATCCGTCTTACGAACAGATTTGAATTACTTTTATCCTACATATAAGAAAAGAGATTCTTTTACTATCCCTTAAGGCTACAATTGCTCTTACTAACCTCTCAGCCAAGCCTGATTCAATATCAAATCATCTCTAAGTTAGACTCAAGCTTTACTTGGATGTCCGTTTAGTAAGAGCTTCGTTTCTAATTTGTAGAAATGCTATTGTTTACCATTGTCGAATTCAGCTGCACGATTAGTTAGTCGAACCGATTCTTAATGATAATATCGGGACAAATAATTCACAAACCTATTATTCCCGCATAAACAATTCCTTCAAGAAACACTCGGGAAATGAATGAAATTGGCACCTATTATTATTTTGTTGCATTTCTAAAGCGTTTCTTGAGTTTGTTCTAATTTCCAATTCATGTCTCTGAGGCTTATGTCGAAGATCAAAAGACAAACAGGAAAATCGTTATTTCTCTGTGAATTAGGGTAAAATAAAAACCCTTTAAGGTAATGAAGAATATATAAATTTTCTTCTTTTTTCTATCCCTTTTCTATTGAATTTTGGGAGAAACTCTTTTAGTATTGTTCCTGCGACCAAGGTGAGTGTCTATCGCAAATTCTAGCAACTCAATTATGTACGTTATAATACCCCTTGAAATACAAGTACGGAGAAAATTCATGGGGGGGGGGGGAGTCTTCGAAACAATTAAAAGTTGGGCAAGTTATATAAAAATTCTCGGGAACGGGGGAGGGGGTTAGGGTTTGGGAAGGGCCTTCAGTCAAGACTGTATCTATGAGTATATTGGGTTTAAACCCCCCTCCGGCCAGTTTGTGAAAGGGTTAAATAATATCCATTTTTCTACAATCTAATCTTATATTTTCTATAGTTTCACCCTCTCTCTCTTTATATATATATATATATATATATATATATATATATATATATATATATATATATATATATATATATATATATATATATATATATATATATATATATATATATATATTCAGTATGTTTAGTTCATGAATTATAAAAGCATCGTTTGTTCGACTCCCAAGTAAAGTTCGAAGATCATTGGGCTACCTTCAATTAAAGGAGATGGGATCTGAATAAAGTTTCTCCCCTGTTTCAATAGAGGGTGATCAAGTATAAATCGATCCTTTTCGAAACTCACAACTTGTCGGATTAGTGCAAATTGGATTCCAGCGTTAAGAGGAGGTTAAGCATGTACTAATAAAGGATGTTCCATTATTAGGAAACTGCGTTCAAGGGCATTTGATTGTAAAATTGCGATAGATTTAAAGGCATATTATCCTCATTAAATGTACAATATAAGTACCCTCCCCAATCTTTCCCAAGTTAGGGCAATTGAAACTTTCTGCTATTGTCTGCTAATAGAGATTTTGTAATTTTACGCGAGTACTTAAACATAATAGCACTGTATTTGTTATGTAGGTGTAAATCTTCTTCACCGTTTTGTTGGAATTAGTTTGTTAAATTTCTTAGCTTTAAAGGAAAAGGGCAAATGTTAGAATAAATCGCTGTCGATACGAGCTGAACCAGTGATCCTTCTGGTAACTAGCCGCAGCTTCCACACGTAGACTTTTTGGTTGCTGATTCTATTTTAGTTTTAGATCTATACAAATAATTTGCTTCTCTATGCCTCTCTTTGCCGTTAAAAATGTCCAGTGTTTCAAAAGTCATTTCGGTCTGTGGATGAGTTTTTTTGTGGCAATATTGATGTATCACATTCATGGATATATTTATGATCAATGCCCCCTGGTGCCTGAGAAACGGAAAAATTGTTCATGTTGAAGTCCTAGATCAAGTAACATAAAAATGCGCCAAAATCTTTGAATACTTTTCTACAGATGTATACTTTTAAGACAAAATTTCTTGAAATTTGTAGTATCCATTCCTTTTTATCGCAACTAGAAGGGTAATCACAAGCTCTGTTTATACATGCAATTCTGTTGGAAACTCGATCACTCTGATGAAGAATCATAAAGCTATCTCAATATGAATACATATCGATGTCTCTTGGGGAACTACTTAAGAGAATAAGAAAGATATATAGTTATATATGGCAAAACTGTCAAAGGCTCAGGAAGTCAATATAGACTAATGCATAAAATAAAGCAAAGCCTATATCCTAATTGATTGCGGCCAAAGAAAAGAATCATTTAGTAAACATCCGGAACTGGAAAAGAAATGACGGGTCCATTACAACGAGAAAATATTGCTTCGAATGATTCCGGACCCGGGGTACTTCTAAACCCCCGGGGGAAATGATACAAAATGCATCCCTCCTGTCGATTGGGATGCTTTCTATTGATGACTATTGGTTTTTGTGTACTGACTTTGATTGGAGAGACTTCTTGAGAAGAATGGGAACTATAACACTCTCTTTCGCTAGGGAATTCGGAGAAAAAATACTCATTTTCTTCGGTCAAATACAACAACAATGGCTTTTCAATCCAAAGAATAGTCAGCTATAGAAAGACTGTATAAAGGAATATCTGACACGTTCAAAAAGTCAGTGAATAATACAACAGGTTAATCGACTCAACTTGAGTACTTAGAAGAACTATCTGATCAATTTCTTCGTTGGGATTTAAAAAAAAAAAAAAAAGGTTTTGTTTACCAAAAATCAGGCATGCTCGGAAAGGGGTCCAAGTCGAAAAACGTAAAAAATTGGCGGATTGTTTTTAAAATTAAAAATATCTGAAACGATGGGTAAAAATGATACAATTCATAATATTTTGAGTCATTGAAACCCAAATTAATCTTTCCTGTGTGTTTCCCGGCACAAGCCGTTTTTAGAAATTGGCAAGAAAAAACGGATTTTAAAAATCGTAGTGAAATATGACTAACTATTGCAATAATTGTGAAATTGTTTTCCCAATATTAATTATGCGAAAAAGTATATGTTACTCAAAATTGAAACAATCCTTCAGCCCTTAAAAGGGCAGTTGAATATCTCCATGAAAGTTAGATTCTTATGAATAGAAGTGAATGATTTTGGCCAAACGGCTCAAGTTTTTTGTTACATTTTCAGAACCAATAATGCTTATTCTGAGTCGTTCTTTTTGCATTGAATCAAACAAACCGGCAACTATAGGGCCCAATTATGAGTTATTTAACTTTGAATTTCAAGCTAGAAGCATTTTAAAGTTAATCAAATCTTAAGGTAATAGGACCTAGAACAGCTCTGGGCCGACCACCCTTTTGAATGATCGTGTATCCCGATACTCAGCTAAATTACCTGACTGCATAGCATGCTTCCTGTTGAATATTAGTATTCGTGCAAGGGAAAAAATTGCTAGATCGCGTGTTTGTTTTCCTAAAGTCAGCTTAATCGAGGGGATTGACGCTTTAATTACGCCTTGGTGTTGGTGTTATTATGGTACCATAATTATTTGGTGATTGGTTTTGTTGGTGCGTTATTTCGCCTGATTGGAAAGTTAAAGTTTTTACTTTCACGCTTGGTTTTATCGATACTGGTGCATTAGCCACTTTGTTGGGGTTTAATTTTAGTTGTCACGGTCGCTTGTCAACAAATAATTGTTAAAGTCCAAATTAGGTGACTGCTGTTTGTGCACGTTATACGAATTAAGATATGTTACTAATAATTTTTCAACAGGTATGCATGCAAGGGGGTCCTGTTGGTTCGAGCCCCTTGATATTTTTTATAACCTTCGCATAATTTGCCTTTTGTTCTACTGTTTCCAAGGAAAACCTCTCAGCCCCCTAAATAAATCTCTGCGACGGCTCCTACATTTTAGTATTAATAAAATAGATGTTGCCCCTTAGAAGACCGTGAATGCAGAACAAAATACGGAAAAAATTTAAATTGTGTAAAACACTTGTCTCCTTCCTGTCAGATAAAAGGCTTGTTTTAAATATTGGTAGTCCTTTTTTCGAAGCTATGTATTTCTCTCCCCCCTCCCCACCTTGGTAAAAATGTATGTTGACATTTTTCTTGGGCATCCCCTGCATTAGATATATGATAGACATGAATTTAGTGATTTGTGCTAATCTAGTTGGAATGCACAAGTAATTCCATCAGTTCTATAATAGTCTGGGAGAAATCTGTGGTTTTTTTGTATTTTCGACCAAATCCCCTGAGGATTCCTGTGTTAGCATAGTGCATTGATTCTATGCTTGGCAATACGGGGTCTAGGATTCGATTCCATCCACTACAAGGCTGGAGAACAGGCATCTTATTTATTCTTGTAATAAAAAAAATAATAAAAAAAAATATATACATATATATATATATAAAATACGTCATCAATCTCCTGATGACGGGGTTCTGGTCGACCTCTTGTTAATATCAATTACACTGCCTGCTATGGGCCGCTTTCAAAAACTACTTGCTGTTTTTAAATACTTATCAATGTGTCTTTTATTTACTGTTTTTTTAAATATGAGTTTTATTTACAGAGCATCATCATATATTTGTTGGAGACCTTAGTCCAGAAATCGAAACTCAAACCCTAAGAGATGCTTTTGCACCTTTTGGAGAAATCTCGTAAGTGATTTTCTTTTGTCGTTGAATTATATTTGTTTTTCTTTTGATTATTGTCGGTAGAATAGAGTTTCAGCTTTTTTAAGCTGGAATTAAAATATGTTTATATTGTTTGTCTTCCTTTTTTCTCTTTTTTTTGGCTCAGTCCAGTAATTTGTTTGGTTCGCACTAGTTTTCTTAAGGTAGAATCCATGACAAACGGTGCTGGGAACTTGGACATTAAACCTCCACTCTTGCAAAATGAATTTTGCAAGTTAAAATTGGGGAGTATGTGTAATAGAAGGTCTCTCAGAAGCTAGCTTCTTCAGTTGATCAAGTGAATTTTTTTGTTTCCGTTTTGATTTAAGCATCAACAAGCTTGCTTATTTCTTAACTTTTTCCATTCCTTTAGGTAAGGTCTTACAATTAGGACAATAGTTATGATTTTAGGGGACCATAATTCCAAAGAAATGAAGACCAATATTTTAGCTTTTGAGGGCTAATTGGCTTATTAACAGCCAATTTGACTTAATTGATGTTAAGAGGCGTTTAAGCAAAATCAAACACATGTAAAAACCAAAACATTCTGAAAATATTTGCTGCCCAAAAAGTTCAGGCAATGCCTTTATAATTACTTCATTCATTCTGTCCATCTTTCTCATTAAAGAGTTTAATTAAGGTTTTTATTTAAATCACTAGATACTTCGGCATAATCAAAATCGTATTCATAGTTTTCAATATCTTATCTTTAACTTAATAACCACCATGTTTCAGATCTCATTAACCACACTCAGTGGCGGATCCAGGGGGAGGGCGAGGGAGGCGCGCGCCCCTCCTAACATAGTCTAAAGTAGTGTAATTTACTTAATAAACGCAAGTTTACGTTAAATAAACTTGCTCCTGGTGCAAGTTTATCGGATCAACCTATTCTGCCCCCCCCCTCCCCCTAAAAAAATCCTGGATCCGCCCCTGACCACACTATCAGCAAGAGAAGTCTTATTATATTTTTAATTCTTTTAGGCATCTTTTATAATTCCTTACTAAGTCAATCTTCTTTCACCTTCAAATTAATAAAAACATTCTCATTATTTTCAAAATGATTTCCTACAGCTTTATCACGGTTAACACGTTCGTAAATTTTTTTTCATAAATTTGATTCGTAAATCGTACTTCGAAGCTAATTGCCATTTTCAAATTTTCACACTTCTGAGCTAATTGCTAAAAAAAAACATTTGTTAAACTGATCTCAAAGAGAGGATCAGCAGTGTGATATATATTGGGTGGATCAAAGTGGGATTGCACATATATTACCTACTGATTGGTTTGATGAACATCAGCAAACAGCTCAGGCAATTATTTCAGAATATTGAAATGTTAGATATGACCTTTAGGTGTAACAATGACGATCCTCAACACTTTCTTTATTAGTAATTGAGACCCGCTACTATTTCGAAGTCCGACAAACCTGGGCTGACCACTACTCCCCCCTTCCTAAAAAAAGTAACATAATATTAATAATAATCTCCTAAGTATGCAAATGCATTATCTTACTAATATGCCGACTGGCTCCATTTTCAGATCTTCCGGGATTTTATTCAGAGTCCTTTTTGATGTCTTGCTTCACTCTTGAATAGCTTCTTTACTTCCCTTCCTTTACTCTCAATCTCGTAAGATCAATCATTAAGACACTTTTTGTACAAAATTGCGTGCTGCTCTACGAAGCTTATAGCTTTTTCGCTAATATTTCTAACGGCTTTTCAAACAATCCTGTCTAAGACTTAATCTGCTACTTTGAAACTATTTTCAATAACGTTTCTATCCATCTTTTACATTATCCAATTTTAAACTCTACAATTTCATATCCGTGGAATTTTCCTCTCAAATTCGCATCCTGGAGGCTCTCAACGTCAAATCTCATGATTGCCTGGAAAGTAGTTGCCCTTCCTAAATTTCAACATTAAATAAATTCTGGATACTACTATATGGCGGTTCTTTGCCTCTAAAATTATCTGCAGCACGTATACCCTACTGGCCTGTATCGATCCTGCCAGTCTCCAATTTACAATAGCACAACCATAAAGGCTGGCCTTTTTACCATCATGCAAGTTTCAAATCAGCCTATGAGCCCTTTGGTAACCAAATACTGTATCAAGATTATCTTAATGTGCCTTAAAAATTTTAACAGTCTGCTACTATTGCTCTTTTCCTTCCCTATACCAAATCGGCCTAAGCCAAGACACCATCTATCCCTGTTTCCTAAAACCAGAGCATTGAAGCCCCTATTACAAATGCCATATCTATTCCTCTGATATGTCCATTTACTCCTGGAACAATGTATAAATTTATACGGGTCGTATTGTTGCTGTCAATCGGTTCTACAGCAGTATTTTCAACTGTGACTGATATGTTACACTTTTTAGTCATGTAGTGTGCTTAAAAATATATTATTAACACTTTTCCAACATAAACAAGACTTAAAAGTTCATTCATCATGAGTCCTACTCCCTCCTTTCCTACCTGAATAAGTAAATATTAAATTATCCCCTAATTCAAAGTTTCCTTACCCTGGGAAATGAGGTTTCGCAACTCCCAGAGTCCAGTTCTGACCATGTGATTTCGTCATTCAAAATGTTTTTCAACGTCGTAACGTTCTGTGCCGTAATTTTCTTATTGTAATATGAAGCAATTACGTAGTTGTACTTCTTATAATTATTTAAGGCATTGAAATTGCCAAGAGCAGAAAAAAAGCAATGAGTCCCACCGATACTGGCCAGTGACCTTTAACTGTTCAGGTTTACAGGCCACTTAAGTCGGCTTATAACGGGAATGCATCCAGTCTTGGTCACTACCGTTTGGTTCTCCTATCAAGAAGAGCCAAAGTCCTGTACAAGCGCTCTCAGCCATATTAGCTCTGATTTATTGTATATTCATGCCTGTAAACATTGTTCTACAATGGAGATTCAGCCCATAATATATATTAAAAAAAAAAAAATTATCAACTGAAAGTAAGGAGCAACACTAAAACTTAAAAGAAACAGAAATCATTACGTATATGAGGGGGTTTCACTCTCCTCAACACTTCTCTCTTCACGCCAAAGTTTTTCGGCACTTTATAAAAAAGTTACTTGTTGTTCTACTTAAACGACCCTTGTGTTTCAAGAATCGTTTTTAAAGAATTGGGACAAAATTCAAACTCTAGCATAAAGAGCGAGGTGTTGAGCAGACGACAATCCCCGTCTTATGCGTAAAAAATTCTTTTTGTTTAAAGTTTTAATGGTGTTCTTTACTTTCAGTTGAAAAACTTGTTTATTTTTATGTTTAATTTCTGATCATTTTTTAAATAATCCCAGGATATCTGGCCCCACCTCCACGGATATACCATCTAGACAATTCAATCCTGGTAAAAATTTACTCCAAGCGTAGCAAACAAATAAATAAACACGCATCCGTGATCTTTATTCTGGCAAAAAATACAAAATTCCACATTTTTGCACATAGGAGCTTAAACCTCTACAATAGGGTTCTCTGGTACTCTGGTGAGATTTTCATTAAGATTTTATTACTTTTAGGGGGTGTTTCCCCTTTTTTTAAAATCAGGCAAATTTTCTCAGGCTCGTAACCTTTGATGGGTAACATTAAACTTAATCAAACTTGTATATTTGAAATCAGCATAAAAATCTAATTCTTGTGATATGTCTAATCGTATCAAAATTCCGTTTTCTAGAGTTTCGGTTACTATTGAGCCGGATCGCTCCTTACTTATAGCTCGTTAAAACGAACTGTTTGAAGAGGAAGGAAGAGGCTAAACAGCCTTTAATATAAGTAAAATATCAAATAACACAAGTTGTCCTGAGAAGAAGGAAGTTGTGGACAAATGAATCTTTAATTACATGCTTTAATAATTATTATTTTTAATCTAAATATTAATCAAAGCTTTAATCAAAATATTATTTCCCATTTTTTATGACAGAAATATGCAATTTTTAATTGTTGTCTTGTGCTGTTTGTGATTAATAAGTAATTATAGTTGTTTTGCTTGTGAACATATTGACGTTATTAAAAATAATTATTAAGACTATATGCTTGAGAGGAAATGTGGTAACGTTTCAATAGTAATTAATTTTATAGAAACTATTTTGACTTCATTGAGTGATATTAAGAAGTACTTAAGCACCTTCTCCACAATCAAACGCAAGGGAACACGAAAACGCTCAGAAGATTTTTTTTCCTCTCAGATATTTGATACATTAAAATCAAATCAAATCCCTATACTTTTCCGTTTGTTTTTTTTTTGTTTTTTGTTTTTTTTTTATTTTTTTTTTCGTTTTCTTTTTTAGTGTAATCGATCAACTCAGCTTCTGAAAGTGTCATAGGGTATTTTGTAGCCTGTTATAGATTTAACGCATGAAATAATAGAAGGGGCCCTCAGGAGAGGTTGTGAACAAATGAATATTTAATTATATGCTTTAACCATCACCAGTTGAATATGAAATGGCTCCGGTATTTTTTTTTTTTTCATCTTAAAAAAAACAGACGAATTTTAGTTCTTAATTTATTTTTCTCCTATAAAATATGAATTTATTTTCATTTTACTTCTTTTTCGGTTTCTGAAGTAGAAGAATATTCATTGTCGTTATATATTCACGACTTAAAACCCAAATTTTTGTATGTGTTCCATTTTTGTCTCCATTTATTCGACCGGATCATTGTTGGTTCTTTTTAATTTCCATCGGTTTCGTTTTGACCCATAGCTTGGTACATTACCCCTATCATTGACTCGTGAAAATTCCATCATCTGTCATCGAGAAAACCTATCAGGTGTCCGGGGAAAGTGAAAACATCTTTCTCTTATCGGATACCCTCCTGTCGAACAAGCAAGTGTCCTGCCTTTTCCATGAGTTATAATAGGTCATTTACCAGGGATAGACTAACCACTTGTTGGAATGTGTTCCTCACCTATCGAATTGACCGTTGGATTTAAAAAGGATAGGATATCAAAACTTCTGAGGAGAAATGAAAAAGGACAAATAATTTATTGTTTTCGTAAATTTGAGATAGTCGAATTGATTTTAAAGAAGAGCTACATAGGGCTATGTTTATAAGTTTGAAAGCCGCAAGAGTAATTATATATTTCGATTATTTTTTTTTCTGAAGCAGTGATGAAACGATGACATCTCTTGTTACTGCATATAAAGGCGGTGGTAAGGAATAACTGTTCTCTCTCTAAATTAAACCATTCATGATAGTGAACGGTTAGTAAAGAGCGACCCTTGTCTGTATAGTATGTTGCATGGGGTCACCGACTTTCAGAAATCCCATCCACCAGGGTGTGTGTGTGCTAAGCGTTGCGGAGACTGTGCCACGTGTTGTGGAACTGTGCAGGGACGTGGTGCTCCGAAATGTACGCCAGTGGCTAAAATGGGTGACCCCTCGATATGTTGTGGATGACGAGGGTTTTATTTCCCCTTTGTCTTCCGAAATAACTGACAATTTTCTGTTTCTGAAAAGTACACTCGTTCTTTAAAGCGCTAGTTGAACTTTAGTATAAATAGTACGTAAGTTATGGGCGACAACCTTCCTCATTTTTAAGTAATTTCTGGTTGATTTTAAGTTTTAACTTTGCTCCTTACTTTCATGTAAAAAAAAATAGTATTTAATCGTTCCTAAGATCCACCCTTATTCGAAAGAATCTTGTGATAATCTAGAATTTTGCTCTCTAGCCAGGGATTTCTGTCGCTATACAGATTGTCTTGAGCTGTATACATGCCTTGCAGGCTCAAATATCCTATTTTATCAAGGTTCTTCAAACTTCCACCAGGAGTGTTCCTTTGACAATCCTTTGTGCGTGTGGGAGCTTGCCTCTGCCCCCCCCCCCCTATTTTGCGTGCCCCTACATCTCTCTTTGCGTGCATTTATGGTACTCTATATGTTTTATCGATCAGTGTCTATATCAGTGAGGGAAGCTCACAGGAATTCATGTCGGGGGACAGGCAGAATTTTCGTTATAAATACGAAAAGATATTTTACAAATCCCTGCAAAAGGGATTCGGAGGGAAAATCCCAAGGGATCTACGACGCCTCATCCGTGCTTGTCTCACTGGCCTTTATCTGGTTTTGTCCTGGTGCCCCTCTTCTGCAACCGATGAATGCAGTGTTGCTTAGTGTATATCCTATTATTCCGAAAATATTAAACCCCTTTTCATCTTTTTAATATCTACCTTTCTAATTAAGAAGCTTTTACTTTTGTATCTCTGATCAGGCACTGTACCTTAGAAATTGTCTGTTGTATATAAATGGAGCGGGTGATATGAATTTAAAGGCGTTTTATTGATGAAAAGAAATTCACTGATCCGAACACAGAGACTTTGGCAATCCATTAGTAGATCTTTTATAGGTGATGCTTCACTAAAACCACGGAGAAAAACTTTGAAAAATTTTGCTTTATTTTGTTCATGTTCTTGGAATGGACTCATTATTTTCGTACCAATACGTAAAAGGTTAGAATTAGTAAAACTTAATGTCGATGGTCCTGGGCAAAGCAATAAAATAATAAAGCCAAGGGGTAAACAAATTTTTTTTTTTTTTCATCTGTAATCCTTCGTAGGTTTGCCACTCTTTAGGATTTTTCTCAAGATCTTGGGTTTTCAGTCTTGAGCTTTTTTTATCTTCGGAAAGATAAATATCGAATAATTGTTTTTCTTTGGTTATTTTTGCTTCAGAAGAAACGTGAATTTTACGAACAATCTTAGATGAGAAATTCTTGTTGTTAAACTCTTACAATATTCAACTAAAGATGACTTAGTACTGTCCTCGTATATCCGTTAGTGAAATACAAAAAAACTCCATGACGGTTCTTCTTCAGTTTCTCCGAAATATATTTTTCATACAACCAAGAACCTCCAAACTTTTTTTTTTGCAAGTAAGTCTTAGGATAGCTCATCTGCTTGAATGTCATTCAGTTCTTTGTTGTCATCCAACGTTTATTTGTTTTCGTTTATAATTTTGACTTTTGATAAAAGAGCTTCGCCCAAGTCTGACATTAGGATACTATTAGACAGTAGTGTTTAGCCCCTCAATTCTTTTTGGCAGAGTTTTTGAAAGCATGTGTCAGAATGACACTAGTTTACGGTTTTTGTTATTTTGGGGGATTTAAACATACAGGGAGTGACAAGCGTTGATGGTTCTGTTGACATAGAACCGGAAGATTAATTGAGTATTTCTGATTTTAGAAAAAATCTTCACTTTCCCGGAAAAGTTTTCTCACGTAGAAATTTTAGGTTCATACTCACTTGAAAGATCATAGGTAGCGCAATAGCGCTGCCTAAGTAAAGAACGATGTTGCCACAATGTATATTTTTTTTTTCTCCATACCCGGGCACTTCGTATCGAAGGAGTTGTCGTAGAAACTTCGAAAAGGGCTCATTCGATTGGAAATTGGAGTTTTACTAGTCGAAAGTGATTGGAGGGCAACTAGACCCCCCCCACGGCCGTCATTCCCCCAAACACATCCAATCAAAATTTTGAGATAGCCATTTTGTTCAGCGTAGTTGATTTCCAGATAGAAAATATGTGTTTGAGGAGGACACTCCCCAACAACCCTCGGGGTAAGGGTTTTAAGTTATGCCCTGAGGGCATATAAGAACGATGTTGGCACAATGTATCATTTATTATTTTTTCCTTTAGAGCAGGGCACTTCGTATCGAAGAAGTTGTCGTAGAAACTTCGAAAAGGGCTCATTCAATTGGAGTGGCTTGTGCCCTTTTTAATAGTCGAAAGTGATTGGAGGGCAACTAGCCCCCCCCCATGCCCATCATTCCCCCAACACATCCAATCAAAATTGTGAGATAGCCATTTTGTTCAGCGTAGTTGATTTCCACATAGAAAATATGTTTTTGAGGAGAACACAACCCTCGGGGCAAGGGTTTTAAGTTATGCCCTGGGGGTATATAAGGTTTTTATAGAAGGCGCTGTCGTAGAAACTTCAAAAAGGCTCATTCGATTGGAAATTCAAAGGGCTATTTCCCTTTTTAATAGTCGAAAGTGATTGGAGGGCAACTAGCCCCCCCCCCAAGCCCATCATTCTCCAACACGTCCAATCAAAATTTTGAGATAGCCATTTTGTTCAGCGTAGTTGATTTCCAGATAGAAAATATGTTTTTGAGGAGGACACTCCCCCACAACCCTCGGGGCAAGGGTTTTAAGTTATGCCGTGGGGGCATATAAGGTTTTATAAAAGGCGTTGTCGTAGAAACTTCAAAAAAGGCTCATTCGATTTGAATTCAAAAGGCTAGTGCCCTTTTTAATAGTCGAAAGTAATTGGAGGGCAACTAGCCCCCCCCCCCGCCAATCATTCGCCCAAACACATCCAATCAAATTTTGAGATAGCCATTTTGCTCAGCGTAGTTGATTTCCAGATAGAAAATATGTTTTTGAGGAGGACACTCCGCCACAACCCTCGGGGCAAGGGTTTTAAGTTATGCCCTGGGGGCATATAAGGTTGTTATAGAAGGCGTTGTCGTAGAACTTCAAAAAGGCTCATTCGATTGGAAATTCAAAGGGCTAGTGCCCTTTTTAACAGTCAAAAGTGATTGGAGGGCAACTAGCCCCTCCCCCGCGCCCATCATTCCCCCAAACACGTCCAATCAAAATTTTGAGATAGCCATTTTTTTTCAACGTAGTTGATTTCCAGATAGAAAATATGTTTTTGAGGAGGACACTCCACCACAACCCTCTGGGCATGAGTCTTAAATTATGCCATGAGGGCATATAAGAACGATGTTGGCACAATGTATTATTTTTTTTTTCCTTTAGAGCAGGGCACTGCGTATCGAAGAAGTTGTCGTAGAAACTTCGAAAAGGGCTCATTCAATTGGAAATTAGAGTGGCTTGTGCCCTTTTTAATAGTCGAAAGTGATTGGAAGGCAACTAAAACCCCTTCCACGCCCACCAATTCCCGAAACACATCCAATCAGAATTTTAAGATGGTCATTCTGATCAGCGTAGTTGATTTCCAGATAGAAATTATGTTTTTGAGGAGGATACTCCCCCACAGCCTTTAGGGCAAGGGTTGTAAGTTATGCCTTGGGGGCATATAAGGTTTTGTAGTAGGCGTTGTCGTAGAAACTTCAAAAAAGGCTCATTCGATTGGAAGTTTTAAGGGCTAGTGCCCTTTTAATAGTCGAAAGTGATTGGAGGGCAACTAGCCCCCCCCCACGCCCATCATTCCCCAAACACATCCAATCAAAATTTTTAGATAGCCATTTTGTTCAGCGTAGATGATTTCCAGATAGAAAATATGTTTTTGAGGAGGACACTCCCCCACAACCCTCGGGGCAAGGGTTTGAAGTTATGCCCTGAGGGCATATAAGAACGATGTTGGCAACTAACACCCCTTCCACGCCCACCATTACCCGAAACATATCCAATCAAAGTTTTGATATGGCCATTTTGTTCAGCGTAGCTGATTTCCAGATAGAAGTTATATTTTTGAGGAGATACTCCCCACAGCCTTAGCCTTCAGGGCAAGGGCTTTAAGTTATGTCCTGGGGGCATATTAGGTTTTTATATAAGGCGTTGTCGTAGAAACTTCAAAAAAGGCTCATTCAATTGGAAATTCAAAGGGCTAGTGCCCTTTTTAATAGTCGAAAGTGATTGGAAGGCAACTAACCCCCTCTCACGCCCACTTTTTCCCCAAACACATCTAATCAAAAATTTGAGATAGCCATTTTATTCAACGTAGTTTTAAGTTCTTTAAATTAAGTCTTTGATTTATTAACGTTATAAAAGTAAAAACATTGATATTTTTTCAGTAAATTGCAAATTTTGTCCTGGCCTTGGGAAGGCATAGGGGTTTTGCGCTCAACTTCAAAATAGGAAATTCAAAGGGCTAGTGCCCTTTTTAATAGTCGAAAGTAATTAGAGGGCAACTAACCCGCCTCTCATGCCCACCTTTTCCCTAAGCACATCTAATCAAAAATTTGAGATAGCCATTTTATTCAACGTAGTTCTAAGTTCTGGAAATTAGGTCTTTGAGGTTGACAAACCCCCCACAGCCCTCTGGGCAAGGGATGTAATTTATGCCCTTGGGACATATAAGGTTTTATAGAAAGCGTTGTTGTAGAAACTTCAAAAAAGACTCATTCGATTGGAAATTCAAAGGGCTAGTGCCCTTTTTAATATTTGAAAGTGATCGGAGGACAACTAACCCCCCTCTCACGCCCATCTTTTCCCCAAACAAATTCAATCAAAATTTTAAGATAGTCATTTTGTTCAACGTAGTTGAAAGTTCTGGAAATTAGGTCTTTGAGGTTGACAAACCCCCCACAGCCCTCTGGGCAAGGGATGTAATTTATGCCCTTGGGACATATAAGGTTTTTATAGAACAAATCCCCTATGCCTTCGCAAGGCCAGAACATAATTTGCACTTTACTGAAAAAATACAAATGAATGTGCATTGTCAGTTTTACATACATATACTGATATTTAATAATCAAAATGTTAATATTATTTGATTTATTAAAGTTATAAAAGTAAAAATATTTATTTATATTTTTCAGTAAAGTGCAAATTATGTTCTGGCCTTGGGAAGGCATAGGGGTTTGAGCCCAACTTATGTTAATTTCTGCTCGTTTTGAGTTTGACTCGGTTATTTATTGTAATTTCTGTTCGTTTTGGGTTTCATTTATTTATCGATGCTGATTTGTGGTAGTTTCACGCTTGGTAGATTATTTGATTTTATTTTTGCTCATTTTTTGTTTAATGGAGTTCTTTACTTTCCTTTGATAAACTTATTTTGTGGAAACAGTGTTTTGATTAATAGCATAAAAACATATTATTTGTCGTACTGGTTGTTAACATGGGAGATTTGTAACTGTAGCAGCAACGATCCCGAGGAAGGAGGATGAGGCTATTAGTGGGATTCGGTGTTTTCATATGAGGCACGGTAGGGCACGATTTCTTGATGGGGGGGGAGGTCCGATGACTGTGTAGATCAGAAGGCGTTTATTGGTTGTTTTTTTTTCGGACTGAGGTTTGTGCTATATCCTTTTAAAATAGCAAGCTCGATTGATTGATTCAATTCATTTTTTTTTTCGTGTCTCATTGTATTTTTGTGATACTACAACACCTCTTTTTTCAACGAGTTTTATCTCCTTTTCTTATTGGTAGAAATAGTCAGAAATTTGAGCTTTTTTGCGTCTTCAGCTCTAGTAAAAAGCCTTTTTTGTACAAACCGTTCGTCTTTAATACTAGTCGAAAACTCCAAGAGCTATTTTTCAGTTTTTGTGCTCCTCTGTATAATTTATGTTCACGTCTGTATCAGGAGAGGGGGTTAGAGGGGTTTGAACCCCGTAAAAACGTAACAAAAATGAATATAAATTTTTGATTTGTTCTTAAAGTGCTTTTTGTACCCCCCCTCCCCCCGGAAAAGATCCTGGATACGTTCTTGTTTATGTTGTATACCTTAGCACGTTCTGGATTGCCACTGCCTAACTAAACTCAGCCCCGCTGCCGCTGTGAACGATTAACAGCTAGTCCTTTGCGTGAATTGATGCTTCGTGGTTCTAAAGGCCCTGATAATCAGATAAATATATTTCCAAGAAATCTTTTGGGAAAGCATGCCTCAGTTATATTGGCTCTTTATGTGGGTGTTTTCTTTCGTTTGAATCATATTTTTCGTAGCTTCATTGTAAATGAAGCATTGTAACCAGGTGAATAATTTTTTAAAGGTCTAAGTAGCTCCGCACGCTGAAGCTGGATGGATAGTTAAAGATACTTTAATATAAAAAAAAGTCGTCGAAAAATATTTGAATCCTGCTTTTTCCGTATGTAGTGAATGTGATGATGTGTTTCTAAAGATTCATAACTAAAAGGAAATACAAATAAGGAGAAACTGAAATTGTTTGCAGATGAAAATAGGCGTTATGCAAAAATTTAATCTTTCAATTCAAGTTCTCAAGTAAAGTTGACTTTATTTCCCACCATCACTTATTGCCTATATGAAAATAATGATCTGAGAGATGTGAACTATGGACATTCAACTTTTTATACAATCCATAACACAAATTTAAAAATTACTCAAATGCCTCTTTTATGTCATCTTTATTCTAGTGACTAAATGAAGTATTCTAGACCTTAAGGATTACTCGACTGTCTCCATTAACGCTCATCGTTCATGATTTCTAATTTCTATAGCCCTCTCATGATATTTGTTGCTCTTTTCCTCTATGTCTTGTAGCTTCAAAGACAAACCGAGTCCGGGGAAATGTTATCATTCCCTTCCATCTTTTAAACGCGAAAAAAAAAAAACACAAAATAGTACCCACTTTTCGATTTTGGGAGCTAAAGAGAAGCTCTGAAATTATTGGTTCTTCACCATTTAATAACAGCTGGAGCCCCCGCCCCCTCTCTCTCTCTCTCTCTCTCTATATATATATATATATATATATATATATATATATATATATATATATATATATATATATATATATATATATATATATATATATATATATATATATATATATATATATATATATATATCACTTAATCAATATCCTGAGTAGGTTTCTTTGAAGCTCTTGCGAAGCTGCCTGTCAATAAACAAATCTAGGTCTGACATTTTCTTCATTTAACGTATTTCTACACAATTATTTAGTACTTGCATGTGATGAGTTGCAGCTTAATCGGGGTGCTTAGACGACTCTTTGCCTCCTCTTCATAAGAAACTGTGGCAAAATATGGCAAAACCTATGTCTTTTCGGATATAATGGCCTTAAAACATATTTTTCACAGTTGGGCCAGACGTGTGTTGCCCCCTCCCGAAATTAAATCCTCATTTCACCACTAATAATGATACCTATGATTTGACTGGTTTTTTTTCTTCAGAAGTACACTGTAAAATAGACAATTATAATTCTTACGGTCCATTCACGCTGAGATTTTTTTTAGCTACAATTTGAACCAATCAGTTTTTCCATAGAATTTTCTGGTTTGTTGAAAAACCCATACTGAATCGAATCAGCCCTATCTAAATATTGATGTTAAGAAAATCTTATTGTGAATGGGCCTTAATGACTGGTTTAAGTCAAACAATTGTCGTCAGTTTTATCTCCAAGCAAAGCTGTATCTCCATTTTAGAAAAGTTTACAAGGAATGAGAAGCTTTTATAGTCTTTCCTTGGCGAGTATCTTGTCTAGGCAGCTATTTTTGTTTTATGGTTGACTTTATCCAAAAACCTGATGTACCAATTCGAACGGAAAATCTAACGTTTCTAGTGCAAAAAAAGGAAATCTTTTTGATCCCTGGCCCAGCGAAATAAAGAATCTATCTTTTAACTATGCCTAATAAGTGGCAGAGCTAACTTGTGGAGCCGTTTGGCTCTTTTTTACCACACTTTCAAACTAAAAAGGGCTATTGAAAGAACCTTCCATTCTCGATAATACTTTTTTCTTTAACCTTGATGGTTTATTACCATTGCATTTTTGAATTCAATGTTTTATTGTAAAGCTTGTATTTAATTGAAGGCGTCGAATCCATTGTATTTGACCTGCTTTCTTTGATGTTTTTGGCAGAGATTCGCTGCTTCTTTAGCATCGATAGAACTCAATGTTCAATGCTAATTTAAGCCAAAGTTTGGAAGGCAGATGTACCTCTAATTCAGACCCAAACACAGAGAAGGAAATCACAAACTCAATTCAAATCACAAAAATGTCTTGTAGTTTTAGATGACAGCACTTTCGGACCCTTTTGGAAATACTCCCTTTTTGGAGCTATAAATTCTTCTACTTGTTATTCTAAGAAATATTTCAAAATGGTGTATCTCGTGAACAAAGTTTTGTACACTTTTTATTGTAAAGATTTTCTTTCGTAGAAGGCGTCGATTCCATTGTATTTTTACTTATTTTCATCGATATTTCTGCCAGAGAAACTCCGTCTATAAAAACACGGAAATGGCAGTGGAATTGGTTACAGATGACTGGACACGGTCTTGTCTATATAAAGTATACAAGTACCGAGGAAATATGCTCGATCGGAATCGCGGGAAAATAGAAATATCAGAAAGTAATGAAAGAAATAGATGATCCTTGCTTCATTGAGCTTTCTAGCGTTTTGTAAATGGCTGAAATGTCTCCCTTGGAATTGATTGTGTCGCTTTTCTGATCTGTGGACTCATTGGGCAACCACATAATTTATTTTAAGAGAAGTGAAAAAAGTACCTTCAAAAAAATGTGTAAAAAAGAAGAAAAAAAAAAATACACGATCGAAATCGAGGAGAAATAGAAGTGTCAGAAATTAATAGCAGAAATAGATGAAGTTCGTGCAATTGAGCTTAAAAGCATTTTGTGAATGGCTTCAACTTCTCCCCTGGAATTCATTTCATCGCTTTTCGCACCTTTGGACTCATTAGACAAAAACATAAACTCATGAATAACCCTTACTCATAAAATTTTTGATGCCAAATTGCTATGGTGTTTCGAACGAGAACAAAATCATTCCAAGAAATAGAGTTTTTTAACTAAGACCAAGACAAAACTACGCGAAAAAAAGACGAAGGATAAAATTATCGTCTTAAGTTGGAACATTAAAACCATAGGACTAAAGAAAAATGTCATATCAAAATCTTGCACACGGAATTAAATTTTTGCATAGCCTTTATAAAAGTTGGAGTAGGGCCAATGGATTCAGTGATTCTTATGGGAGTAAAAATAAAGAGCTAAAAAATAAACTTTTTACTTCTTATTTCTGCTATTATATCCAGACATACTATACATATTGTTATACATTTTATTTGTATTTCTGAATTTTATGCATGTCGTGTACTTTCAAATTTCTATTAAATAAAGAAAAAATTAGCTTCAGCTATCTAAATCCTGAATAGTGATTAGTGTGAAGTTACAATTAAAATAAAGTTCCGAAAAAGATTGACGAATCATATAATGGCAACGAGGTCTTTTTTCTCTCATTGTATCGAGGAGTAGAATTGGAGTAAGAGTAACGATAAGTCACAATATCGCTGTAGGAAGAATCTCGAAATATTGACTACCCCCACAACCCTGATTAAAAAAAAAGTTTAATTCGATAACTCTCGTTGAAAATTGGGTTGATTTATGTCCTTACGGGGGACTATTCAGGACGAGTCAGTCACATTAATCAGATCAAGCTTTCTATTTAATCTGGGTGGGATTTCTACTATTTTTGAAAGATTCATTCTGCAACACGGGTGGATGTTTGAGAATCCATTGAAGGTGAAAATCCTAATTAAATCGCTGAAAGCTGATAATGTTGTTTTGACAAAAGTTTTTCTTTTTAAGAGAATGGAAAGTTGAAGCAATATTGATCGTTATAGAAAGTTGAGATCTTTCTCATTGGAATAATGAATTCCTGAAGTTAGGGGATTAAAAAACAGAGAGTAATAGTAGCATTATGCATTTAAAAATATTTATAAACAAATTAAGCTTTGCTTAATTTGTCTGGTTTAAATAGTAGTTTTGTACTCATTTTATAATCGAGGTCAAAACCAAAAAAAGAGCGCAGCGACTCGGCACTTTTCAACATATGTAAAACCATTCTTATTCTTCTTTTTGAATTATTGATACAATTCAGAGACAGTATGTGGGGCACAGCAAGAAAAAAAAAAACACTTTCTATACGTGTTGGAGATAAATTTTGACAAAATATCCAGTTGCTGCGAGTCAAGCTATGTGAGTGGTCGTGAGTCGAGCATAGCTCCAGAACCATCCCAACTGAAATACTCTTTCTTTTTTGAAAACTACTCTCTTCTAAAGGAAATTCCTGAATTTTTTTTTTACTAAATTTTTTTTAATTTTGATTGAATTAAGAAATAGTAAATACTAAGTTATTTTTATTTATGTTTTAGTGATGTATTTTTTTGTTTTTGTTTTTGATTGCTTGACAAGAAAACTGGTTATTCTGTCAGCATTGTACATGCCGTTTTTCCTAACAAGCTTTAATGAATCAAAGCTTTAGAAGTGTCCCGAATATATCCTTCTTGTTTACTCCTTTCCTCGTTTCCTCTTCCTTTTTCTACAAAATAAATTTGTTACTTTTATATGTTTCTCATATAATTTTCCTACGTTTCTTTTCACTACTCTACATTAAACTAATTATATATATATATATATATATATATATATATATATATATATATATATATATATATATATATATATATATATATATATATATATATATATATATATATATATATATATATATATATATATATATATATATATATATATATAGATATATATATATATATATATATATATATATATATATATATATATATATATATATATATATATATATATATATATATATATAAATTAACCTTTTCCTACCCCCCCCCCCCCCAAACACACACACACAAAAAAATCATTTACTGAGTTTTTAATCGCTTAACTTATTTTACAAAAATATCTCTTTTACATATCCTTCTAACCAAGAAAATATCGCTTTTATTCAATTTTATAAAAGTTAAAAATTGTCTATTGTGTCTTAACTTAACCAATCTATTAACTGCACTTCCTTCTGTCCCCAGGAAATATGTTGGATTTCGACATTTCCTTCTTGCAAAATTTGATGTTTTTTTCTGGGACGCCGAAAAGTTTTATTACAGAGTTGGGAGGGAGAAAATCTCGGCAGGTCAAACGCTTACAAAATGTAATTAGAATGGCTGAAGTTTAATCAATATAGTACGAAAAGAACGATCTGTTTTGCCAAGCTAGTTAATTTTTTCTGACGAAAAACTAATAACTCCTGAATTTAATAGATTTCAATGAAAATTTCTATTTCTGCTATTAATATAGAAAAAGTTCAATTTCTTTATAATGCTCAACTTGGATCATTTTGGAATATTTATTGAAAATAGGAGGGATCAGCTCTGCAACTTTTATAAAAAAAAAGTCCGGGGGGATCTTTTTCATTCTTCCGCTTTATTTCATTTAGTGCTTGTATAGATTAGTGGGACTTTAAATAGAGCTTCCCTTCCATCAAAGGCATTCATCAAATTTTCTGTTCATAATTGGTTTATTCTTGCCCAGGTAGAAATGAAACTCTGAAGATGTAACTTTTTTCCCGAACTTTTGTAGAATTTCTATTAATTGGTTAACTGAAACGTCGAATGATAAGTACATTTCCGCGAGAAAACTTCTTGTAAAAAAAACCTCTGGAGACTGGAAACTTATCTACTTTTTCGATAAGGGTGAGAGGGGACGTTAATTTATTTGCAAAGAACCCGGGCTAAATCCAAAGCACGTATTGTCAAACTTTTCCCGAAGTTCGATTGTAGATAATAGCTGTTTCGATTCCCGAAGTTTTTTTTTTTCGGTCGTCTTATTGACTTTCAAGGATTTAGCCGATCGGGAAAAGACTATAAAAACTACTTAAAAGTTATCAATTTTCAAAAGTTTTCTAAATTCGTTTTAGCTTCTGTTTTGCTTCTTCAGATGAATTTTGTGCTTTAAGATTAAATGTGAGATTAAGGATAAAAGAAATTGTATTGAGCAATATTTGATAGATGTGTATATTTGAACCGTAAGAAGACGGATTTGACCAAATCTGTGAAGTCGCATCCATCGCTAAAAAAGTTGTGACTTCGATTTCTCAAAAATTTCTCGCCATACTCGGTGCATTTGATGCCTTTTTAGGGATGGAAGCAGTGAGTCGCTTTACGTCTTTGATGTCATCACAATTGTCAGGACTCGACAACCCGGTACGTAGGGGAAAGGGAGTGGACTTCGGGTTCAAAGACACCCAGTGACAAATTCCAAGGTTTTAAAATTTGTACAACTTGCCTTTTTTTTTTCTTATTCCTGTGTGCTTAGATAAGTCTCACTGCGCTAGCAATTACGATTATTACTGAAAATTAAACTCTGCCTCTCGGAAAGGGTCAGCCTTGAACTATCTAGCACTATCCACTGATTTGGGGTAACTACCAATCAAGGATCTAGCTACCGATTTAATAAGCTTCGAGGAATAACTGTAGAGACTCTTATGGTCCGTGTCAGTTAAATGAAATATGAGGTATAATGAAAGTTATTGAGGACAGAGGTGGTTTTAGACGGGGGTAGATGGGTCACTTGCCCTGGACGCAGAAATTTTAGGGTCGCAAAAAAATCAAATAAATAATCTAACTGTTGTAATCTTTTTGTAATTTTTGAAACTTTATTTTTATCAAAATAAGGTAGAGGGCGCAGTTAATAAATGAGAATGATTAATCAATTAATGCAATAAGAATATAATATGAATTAATTAAAAAATGAAGATTGAATAATAGTAATTAAAAATAAAGTAATTAAGAATTAAAAATAAAGTTAATTAATAATAATTAAATAATAAATTAAAAATAATCAAAAAATGAAATTAATAATTAATTAATTGTAAACAATTTTGTTAATACATGGAAACATAGATAAAATTTGGCTTGGAAAATGTGTGGGAGACTGGGGGAGGGCCAATCAAGATTCTGCCCTGGGCGCAAGAGAGGCCAGAACCGCCACTGATTGAGTGTTCAAGACCGTGTTACTCAATATTTCAAACTTGAGTCAATTCCGGGTTTTCAAAAAAGAGGAAAACATCCCCTAAAAGTTAAATGATCTTAACGAAAATCACACCATCAGATTAGAGAACCCTACTGTGTAGGTTTCAAGCTTCTATGTGCAAAAATGTGGATTTTTTTTTTTATTTTTTTTATTATTATTATTAAATCCCATCTCGTCTCCTCTCACATTTTAGTGTCACCTACACTAATTTAAAAACATCTTTTATTTTTGATTTTTGGATTTGGGTAGCATTGCCAGAAGAAAGATCACGGATGCGTGTTTTTTTTTTCAGGGGTGATCGTATCGACCCAGTGGTCCTAGAATATCGGGAGAAGGCTCATTCAAACGGAAATTAAAAGTTCTAATGCCCTTTTTAAATATAATTTAAGAAAGAATGGAGGGTAACTAGGCCCCATCCCCTGCCCCTTTTTTACCCAAATCGACCGATCAAAATTTTGAGATAGCCATCTTGTTCATCATAGTTGAAAGGTCCAATAATCATGCCTTTGGGTATAACATGGCCTTCCCCTACAGCCCCAGGGGAAAGGTTTTTAAGTTAGTAAATTTGCCCATTGTTTACGCATAGTATTTTTTATTGGGATGCATGCATACATTTTCGAATGGGGGGGGGCAAATTTTTTGCTGGGGGTTTTCCACGAGGGAAATTTCCATGGGGAAAGAAGTGTCCAGGGAGTGAACTTGTCAGGGGAAATTATACACTGCGGGAATGTGCCAGAATTCTTATACAAAATTCTTTTTATATGTCTTGCTTTCTCTTTTTCGTCTCAATTTTACGCGTGGAGGGGTTAAGAGTAATTGTCCGGTGTAAATTTACACCGGGATTGAATTGTCTAGAGGATATTTCCATGTGGAGGGGGTTTCTCCTTGGAGGTGGGGCCAGGTTTCCTGGCATTATTTAAAAACGATCAGAAATTAATTAAATAAAAAAACGATTTTATTCAACTCACAGTAAGGAACAACATTAAAACTTAAAGGGACGGAAAGTATTACGTATACGAAGGAGGTTTCCCCTCCTCAACACCTCGCTCTTTACGCGAAAGTTTAAATTTTGCACCAATTCTTTGAGAATGACTCCTGAAACACAAGGGCCGTTTAATTAGAACAATAAGACGCTTTTTTAAAAGTACTAAAAAACTTGAGCGTAAAGAGTGAGATGTTGAGGAGGGGGCAACCCCCTTCATATACGTAATACTTTCTGTTCGTTTTAAGTTTTAATGTTACTCCTTACTTTCAGTTGAAAAACCTTGTTTTTTTCTTGAATCAGAGGCAACGCTATAGCGTTGCCTATAGTAAAGGCTATACGGCTCCAACGTTTTATTTATTTTTTATTTTTTTAGAGGTACTTCATGTGGAAGGAGTCGTCGTATAAACTTCAAAGGGGCTCATTCGATTGGAAATCGAAAATTCTAGTGCCCTTTTTAAGGGGAAAAAGAGATTGGAATGCAACTAACACCCCTTCCACGGCCACCATTTCCCCAAAAACATCCAATCAAAATTTTGAGATAGCCATTTTGTTCTACGTAGTTGATTTCCAGATAGAAATTATGTTTTTGAGGAAGACACTCCGCCCACAGCCCTCGGGGCACGGGTTGTAAGTTATTTCCTGGGGGCATATAGAGTTTTTTATGGAAAGCTTTTTCGTAGAAACTTCAAAAAGGACTCATTCGATTGGAAATTTAAAGGGCTAGTGCACTTTTTTAATAGTCGAAAGTGGTTGGAGGGCAACTAACCCCCCTCTCACGCCCACCTTTTCCCCAAACACGTCCAATCAAAGTTTTGAGATAGCCATTTTGTCCAACGTAGTTGAAAATTCTGGAAATTAGGTCTTTCAGTATGACAACCCCCGCAGTCCTCAGAGCAAGGGTTGTAAGTTATGCCCTGGGTGCATATCAGGTTTTTCTATAAAGTGTTGTCGTAGAAACTTCAGAAAGGGCTCATTCGATTGGAAGGCAACTAACACCCCTTCCACGCCCATTATTTCCCCAAACATATTCAATCGAAATTTGAGATAGCCATTTTGTTCGACGTAGTTGAAAGTTCTGGAAATTATATATTTGAGCAGGACACTCCCCCCACAGTCTTCAGGGAAAGGGTTATAAGTTATGCCCTGGGGGCATATATGGTTCTTATGGAAGGAATGCCCGTATAAACTTCAGAGAGGGCTCATTTGATTGGAAATTGAAAGTTCTAGTTCACTTTTAAGCTTCAAAAGATATCGAAGGGTAACCAGCCCCCCCCCAACCATTTTTTCCCAAATGCATCCGATAAAAATTTTGAGATAGCTATTTTGTTAAAAGTAGTTCAAAGATCATGTAACAAAAACTCCGGTGTTGACACCCCCCCCACGGCCCGGGGGCAGGCGTTGTAAGTTATACCCTGGGGCGTATATGGTTCTCATGGAAGGGATGCTCGTATAGACTTTAAAGAGGGTTCATTTGATTGGAAATTGAAAGTTCTAGTTCAGTTTTTTTGACTCTAGTTCAAGAGTCAAAAGAGATTGGAGGGCACCTAGCCCCCCCCCACGCCCTTTTTTCCTCAAACCCATCCGATAAGAACTTTGAGATAGCCATTTTTTAAAATAGTTAAAGGACCATATAACGAAAACTCCGGGGTCGACACAGCCCCCCTGGGGGAATATATTGTTCTTATGGAAGGGATGCTCTTAAGAACTTCAGAGAGGGCTCATTTGATTTGAAATTGAAAGTTTTAGTTCCGTTTTTTAGAGTCAAAAGAGATTGGAGGGCAACTAGCCCCCCCCCCCACGCCCCTTTTTCTCCAAATGTATCCGATAAAAATTTTGAGATAACCATTAAGTTAAAAATTGTTCAAAAGTCAGATAACAAAAACTCAGGTGTCGACACAGCTCCCCAGGGCCCGGGGGCAGGCGTTGTAAGTTATACCCTAGGACATATATGGTTCTTATGAAAGGGATGCTCGTATAAGCTTCAGAGAATGCTCATTTGATTGGAAATTGAAAGTTCGAACTCACCTTTTAATAGTCAAAAGAGATCCGAGGGAAACTAACCCCCCCCCCTGCCTTCTTTGTCCAACCCCATCTGATGAAAATTTTGAGATGGACATTAAAAAAAATTCAAAGGTTGGATAATAAAACTTCGGTGTCAATACAACTTCCAGGGCCCAGGGGAAGGCGTTCTAAGTTATGCCCGAAAGGTATGTATGGTTCTTATGAAAGGTATGCTCGTATAAACTTCATAGAGGGCTCATTTGATTGGAAATTAAAAGTTCTAGTTCACTTTTTAAGAGTCAAGAGATTTAAGGTCAACTAGCCCCCCATGCCCTTTTTCCCCAAACCCATCCGCTACAAATTTTGAGATAGTCAGTTTTTTTGAAAATTGTTCAAAAATTAGATAACAAAAACTCCGATGTCAACACAACCCCCCGGGGCCTGGGGGGTTGTGTTGTAAACTTCATAGAGGGCTCATTTGTTTGGAATTTGGAATTTGTAATTCACTTTTTACGAGTCAAAAATGATCAGAGGGTGTCTAGCCTCCCCCCACACTCCACTTATTTTTTTCCCAGAGGCACCCCATATAGAAGGGGTCGTCGTATAAACTTCAAAGGGGGCTAATTCGATTGGAAATCGAGAGTTCTGGTGCCCTTTTTAGAGCCAAAAGTGGTCGGAGTAAAACTAGCCCCCCAAGCCCTTTTCCCCCAGATACATCTGATAAAAAATTTGAGGAAGCCATTTTGTTAAAAATAGTTCAAAGATCATATAGCAAAACTCCTTTACGTATGGCCATTTCGTTAAAAATAGTTCAAAGGTCAGAAAAGAAAAACTCCTGTGTCGACGCAACCCCCCAGGGCCCAGGGCAGGCTTTGTAAGTATTTTTTTGGGGGGGGGGCATACATGGTTCTTATGGAAGGTATGTTCGTATAAACTTAGCAGAGGGCTCATTTTATTGGAAATTGAAAGTTCTAGTTCACTTTTAAAGAGTCAAAAGATAGCTGAGGGCAACGAACCCCCCCCCCCCCCCGCTTGCCCTTTTTCGTCAAACCCATCCGATAAGAAATTTGAGATAGCCATTTTTGAAAATAATTCTTAGATCATATAATGAAAACTCCGGGGCCCCCCCCCCTCTCCACTGCCTTTTTTCCTCAAAGCCATCCGATATGAACTTTGAGAGAGTTTTTTTTTCAAAATGGTTCAAAGATCATATAACGAAAACTCCGGGGTCAACACAATCCTTCAGGGTCCGGGGTAGGCATTGTAAGTTTTGCCTGGGGGGACAGATACGACTGTTGTGGAAAGGATGCTCGTATAAACATTAGAGAGGGCTCATTTGATTGGAAATTGGAAGTTCTAGTTCAGTTTTTAAGAGTCAAAAGAGATCAGAGGGCAACTATCCCTCCACGCCCCTTTTTCCCCCAAATGCACCCGATAAAAATTTTGAGATAGCCATTTTGTTAAAAATAGTTCAAATGTCAGTAAAAAAAAAACAAAAAAACTCCGGTGTCGACACAACCGCCCAGGGGCAGGCGTTGCAAGTTATGCCTTGGGTTTATTTATGGTTTTTGGGGAAGGGATGCTTGTATAAACTTCAGAGAGGGCTGATTTGAATGGAAATTGAAAGTTCTAGTTCAATTTTTAGGAGTCAAAAGGGATCGGAGGGCTCCAAGCCCCCCCCCCACGTCCTTTTTTCCCTAAACCCATCCGATACAAATTTGATATAACCATTTTTTTTTAAATAGTTCAAAGGTCAGATAACAAATACTCCGGTGTCGAAGCAACCCCCCAGGGCCCGGGGCAGGCATTATAAGCTATGCCCTGGGGCCGTATGTGGTTCTTATGGAAGGGTTGCTCGTATAAACTTCAGAGAGGGCTGATTTGAATGGAAATTAAAAGTTCTAGTTCATTTTCTCAGAGTGAAAAAAGATCGGAGGGCAACTAGCCCCTCCCGCCCTCCACGCCTTTGGGTGTATCAGATGGATAAACCCATCCGATAAAAATTTCATGTGACCATTTTGTTAAAAGTAGTTCAACCGTCAGATATCAAAACTCCAGGGTCGACACAACCCCCCAGGGCCCAGGGAAGGGCATTGTAAGTTGTACTCTGTGGGTATGGTTCTTATAGAAGGTATACTCGTATAAACTTCAGAGAGGGTTCATTTGATTGAAAATAGAAAGTTCTAGTTCACTTTTAAAGAGTCAAAAGAGACCGAAGGGCAATTAGCCCCCCGCCCATTTTCCCCAAGCCCATCCGATAAAAATTTTTAGATGTAAACTAGATAAATAGTCCGTAAAAATTGCAAGAATATGAAAAGCGTTTGTCAATTCAATCCTACAAATATTCAAAACCCAATAAAAAAAGGAAGACAATAAATTGAGACTTGACCGTTGATTTCCGGATTTTCACACTTCAGCTCATTTCTATTGTCAAAGAACAATTAGTGCAGAATTTTCAATGGTGGGTGGGATGATGTTTATTTATACAAAGGTGAAAATGACTGCCAACAATGAACCAGATGGGAGCTCAGAGTTTAATTTTATTGTATGTCTTATTCTTGGCTGATTTTTGGGCTGTTGTATATTTTATTTTGTTCAGAATAATTCGATGATTCTAAACTGACTTCATTTGCTTGGCTTTCTGGTGACTTCAAAGTTGATTTTTTGGTATAGTGTTGTGAAATCGTATGGTTAAAAATTTTAGGGAACTCTGTAGGCTTCAGAAAATCTCATTCAAAAGAGGAGAAATCTAGTGCACAAAAAATGCGCTATGCTTAATTATGCCTGCCAAGTTCTTTCGGGGTTCTTCCAACATTTCTTAGGGCAAGTCGGAAGCAAATTTCAGGAATTCTTCCGTGGTTCATTTTTATCTTCCGTTTATGACGAATCCCCCCCTCCCCTTTATTATCTCGTAGGTATTTGTCCCTTTGTTAAGGTATTTTACTAGGAAAGCAATCACAACAAATCTATATGCAAGAAGTTGTTGTCCTCTTTTCTGTTCAAAATAAAGATTTACCTTCATTGTCGTCAACGATGTTGAAGCTTTTAGGTGCGATTCCTGAAAGCTTGATTTTGCCAGTAGGTTTTTTTCCACACTGTTCCGATAAGGGTCATTATCAATTAACCGTCGAGCTTCATTGTTACCTGTAAATATATGGCTTAATGTAAGACTTGAAGCCCTAATTAAATACATAATTTTCGTTACAACTTATTTAGTTATGTTTCATCTTGTTATACGTTTAATATATGATGGAGGAGCTATTCGGATGCTAAATTTGAACAATTCCTCTTTTTATATTACTCTTCTTCTTTTTCTATTGAAAAACAGCACTTGGAATCTATAATAGATTTCTTTCGGCGTCTAGGAGGTTTCTTCCGAATAAACAATTAGTAAATAAAAAATGAACACAATCATGAGATGAAGGCTCTTTTTTTATCCTGGATGGTCGTATTTATTTTTAACTTTGTTTTCTTTAAATTCTTTCGAATCTTTTCGAGAAATGCTGAAGGCAGAAATGACGGTGAAATTTCAGTTTAATAAATTGTAACAATAAACCACTTATTGATTTTTTCATCGTGCCAACTTACCTTAATTTTTCAGAGCTTTATCTTCTGTATCTTTCTATTTGAAATAAACATACCTCAATTTTCTACTGCTTTTCATAATGCGTATTTTAGCGGATTCGCCTGACAAACACAAGTAATGGCAGATACTTTCTTAACATTGCTCATCTGGTGTTCTTTTTACTAATAATCTTGTTTAGTGTTTCTGATTCAGGAATTTTCTGGTTAATGCTTAGAGCTTACATGACTACAGTTAATATATTTAGCTATATTTGCTATTTTAGTTTTTTAATTTATTAAGAAACACAGTATATAAATTATAGGCAGTACGATCTTTCTCTATCTCACCCATTATAAAAACCCGGAGCGAGTCCTCCAGTGAACGTAAAAACATAAGCGACATTAGATCTTTTCACGGGTAGACAAGTCAGATCTCTCTTGAACGCGAAACTTGGCTTCAACTTTGGAACACTAAATTTTGAAGAAATTAATTTTAAATTAATTTATTCCAATACATATATGAAAATCGGTAATTAGTAGTGCAATGTTATTATTAGATGTTTTTAGGAATTAAAAGTAGGTTTCGAAGTCTCGAGTTGGTTTCAAAGGCATTTTGAGAAAGTTTCTGCCAAAATACGTGTTCCAGGGTAATTGGACCGCTGATGGTAGATCAAATGAGAGGAGCTGTTTGTACGCGCTAATGCAAGAATAAGTGGGAGGAGCTGTTTGTTCGCACCGAGAATAAAGAGCCAGAAATCATCTGCGGTAAACTTACTGCTATATCTTTATACTGTGTTAAGAAATCAGATACCCTAGTTAGATTTATTCCGGGTCGAAACACAATCTTGTTGAGGTCAAAACAAAATTATACATCATGCACTTTTGCAATTAAGGGGTGAAGTGACAAAATGAATTCATTATTAAGGCTTTACCCATAGACCTCATCTACTGATGAGTATTTGTTGTATGGAGGATAAGCGAAACCAGCCATAATTCGTCTCCCGGTCCAATTCTGCCGTAAGGCATTCTTTGTACTATGTTCTGTAACCATGAGCCATGTCCCGCCACGACACTTGGTTCACACTGTTTCCACATGTGGGAAGCTTCTCGGGTGGGACGCTTTTGTGTGCGGCATGTTAGGCAGGTTTAGGACGTTGAAGCATTTAGGATTGCTTCCAGTGCAGTTTGATGCCATGTCCTTTCAGATGCCCCATCATGACTATCATTGCCAGTTATGTGCTGCTCATATTAATATATAGTGATAGATTTGCTTGAACTTGTGTTGGTCTTGTGTTTTGAACTGGGAAAAATGAAAATCAAACGTACTGGGGACCGCTAAGACCAACTGTAAGTTGGCCTTAGTAGTCCAGAGGGCCTGACACTTTTGGCTAAACGGATATCTATAGTCCACCCTCTTAAATTTACTGTTTTCCACATTGTATTCGGTTTTTAAGATACATAAAAGTTTTAAATTTTTACAAAATATCCTATTCTGATTTTTTCATTCTTAGAAGTATTTACAAAAAAGGGTATCCTGATTAAAAGAAATAATAGTAAATGTTCTTGTTGTATTTAGGGCATCTCAAAAGAAAAAAAAAATATGAAAAAAAACTTAAAAACGTTTTGTTCTGCTGCTTTCACGTAGATTGCATAAGTCGTGGGCTTTTATCACGAAATATTACGTCCTTTGACTATTGTCAAGATAATGACAGTAGTTCCAACTCAAAACTGAAAAGATACAGAATATGTTTTGATTTAGGACGGCTGAATTCTCTTATTCCCTTGGCCTTTGAGCGACGTCGATGACAGAAGTGATGTTGAATTTTCTGTCCGATGAAATGTGACAATAAATCGCCTATTGATTTTTCCCTTATGGCAAACTAATTGTGACAGGTTAGAAGTTCAAAGTGACGTCTACTATAATTGGATTCGTATAGGTTTTTATCGAGGTCCTCGGTTAGGACACTTACGGTTTTTATTGAATTTATACAAGTGTCACTTACGCCAGGGAAACCCTAGTGAATAGATCCTTGTTGGCTTTTTTTTTCGGTTTAATAGACTTTATGGAATTAAGTTTTTTTTTCTTGGCCTTGAAATATCCATTTTGGTGCTAAAAGAGTATAATCATAGTATATACTGACGGTAGTGTAGCTGTTTATGCATCTATTTGAAAAAGTCGTCGTGACGAAATTTACGGACCGTATAAAAAAAACTAAAAGGTTAAATTCCTGTCTAGGAAAGAAAAAAAAAATACTAAAACGTTTCACGTTAGATTTTGGGTGTTGGAGGGGGGGGAGGAGAGCTAACTATTTTTGAAAGACTCTGAGACCGCCAGGTAAAAAATTACCTATTTTACTTCTAGGGGGGCTGGTGTGGGCAAGGTCATGACTACTTCTGCCCTGCACCATTTTTGTTTTTTCTTATAGAAATTCTAACAATGAATTATTTTTTCTTCTCATGGGAACGTGGATAACGTGTTTTGAGTGTTAGACTGAAAGTCATGTCCCCAGCTTTATTCCTCTTCCACTCTCTGTCTTGCTTTCTTTCAATACATCTGTCTTTTTCTCTTACATCCGTCTGTTTAAATTGAAGAGAAAAACAAAGTTAAATAATACGGTTGTCCTGCACGTTTTCCCGTTTATTTTTTTCTTTGTGTTGCTGATCCTATTCTGTGCAGCCTGTCAAACTCTTGCACGTTTATTCTGTCTTTTTAATAAACTTCTTTTTTCTTTTTTTTTCTTTTCTTTTTTATTTAAGTACATACAATGAAGGTATTTCATTATTTACAAAGCTATTGATTCATTGATCTGGGTTTTTGACTTTGTTTTATTTTGGATGCATTAGGGAAATTGGTGACCTGAATTATAATTATTAGCTAAGGGAAATTAGCCTCCGATGTACTTTAGGAAATTGAGTTAGCATCATTCCCCATCCTTGGAAATATATCTGTTGGCTGTTGTCGATCCTTCTAATGGTGCATTAGAGATAAATTTGAAGATTTTCTAAAGCTTTGTGTCATCCCAATACTGAAAGGGGATTGTGTTGAAGTTGAGGTATCTTTCTGAAAGCGGAGGTCTTATTAATTTTCAACTTGAGGTAGTTTGGAGCTTTAATATTAAGGGCCTGGTTTTTCTATTGGCAAAAATTTTTGTTCAATATTTAGAGGGAATGCTACTTTTGCAACTTGGGAAGTTAAAAAATATTTAAAATCTTTACTTCAAGCTTCCTAAACTTGTAGCTGGAGTAACATAAGGATTGGGATGCAGCTGAAATGCCAGTTGCTCTAGCTCTTGTATCTATTATTGAATATAGATTTATTAATTATATTGAGTTGGTTTAGATTTTAAATACTCTCAGTATAATCGAAGTCGGAAGTGTTTATTTTGGTTGGCTTGTGAGACAGTAAATCCTAAAGACACAATGATTTAAAATAAACTGCAGGATGTTGGCAAACAAGGCATCTAGCTTCACATACCCCATCTTGTAGTTCTCCTAGCCTGTTTATAATCAAGGTTGGACTTTACAATGAGTTTGAAGTATCAATGGCATAAAAAAAAAACTCTTGGACCCCTCTTAGGTCTTTCATACCTTAAAAATGCGTTTTTTTTAATTATGAATTTTTGGGGGCAATATCACATTTTTGTCAGGAGTTAACACGTTGGACCGTGATGATAAATAATCAAAAATAATTAGGCAGATTTGACAATGGCCTTCGTCCGCAAAAATTAAGCACTAACAAACGTTTGATTCCCAAAGACAGCTAGAACTTCTTCAGCTGCTTGGTACCATATGTTTTTGAGATTTTTTTTTTTTTTGCCCATTTTTCACCAGCATTTCTTTTTGTAATTTGGCATCCAATACTATAGATTTTTTCTTCTTTTTTTTCTATGATTTTCAAGTTTCTACTTAACAATTAAAACAATTACACCACATTTTCAATGTTATTGATACTTTAAAAATAAAATATGTAATTCAAAAATCAGTCTACCTAGGACGGAGTTCGATAGCCGAATTAAACGTTTTATTGGTCTCTAACGAATTGTTCCAAATTCCAACTAAAATACCTTTCAAACTCCTGCTCCTGCATCTAGGTACATCACTTTATTATTTAAGTAAAAATCGAAATGGAATATATATATATATATATATATATATATATATATATATATATATATATATATATATATATATATATATATATATATATATATATACGAATATTTATGCTCCGCATTTACCTGTAGATAAAGGAGCATTAGGTCCTTTGTCATGGCATTTACATTTTCTAGGTAATCACTGTCAGGGGAACAAAGGGATTGGGCGAATCTCAATTTTTTTTTTGCCTTACAAATGGGACAATATGCTTTCGTTTATTTTACTAAAAGGCAGTATTGTTTTCCATCCTTTTCTCACAATGTGTTCTTGTCAAGTGTTTTTTTTTTTTTTTTTTTTTTTTTTTTTTTTTTTTTTTTTTTTTTTTTTTTTTTTTTTCTGTGGCTGTAGTCTGTCTTCTTGATTTCATTGTCTGGAAGGGCTGAAAACAAAGTATTAAGAATGAGTTTGTAATACTTGTCAGTCGGTTTTCTACGAGAGACATGGTTCAGTTTTATCAGCAAATACGTAATGGAATCCCCTTCGCCCTTTTTTTAAAGGGCTAAAGGTTAAGTCCATTCATTGATTGTGTTCTTAGGACGCTTGACGCCTTAAATCGACGTGTCTCTTACCATAGTAGCCAGATGATTGTTTTGTGATATTCGACTAGAAAACTTTGGTTTTACTCGTGGGAAGATTAAGGACGAAGAAGCCCAGAATATAAAGAACGTACTTTATTTGTTTAAAAGGAATTGTTCATTGTCAATGGGGTGCTACCATTTCGACTAACCGTCACAAGCAATAAACGTCATAACATCTAAAATGAAAATCCGTCTGAACCACTAACCGTCATAACATGTAAAAAAAAAATTTAAGTTCGTATAATAGTAATAAGTATATAATAGTTTAGAAACAAATTTCGGCTATATATTTGCACATCAGGGAGTGGGGGTAAAGCATAGCATATATTAAATACGTAACCTAACCTAACCTAGGTACCTCCCCCCCCCCTAAACCCCAAAAAATTAAAGTTTTTAAATGTTAGATGTTTTGACGGTTAGTGGTTCTGACGGATTTTTTTGTCGATGTTTTGACGAATTTTGTCGATGTCCTGACGTTAGTGCTCCTGACGGTTAGATATTATGACGCCTTCCTATTGTCATTATCCCAATCGTAGCAGTTAGAGTTGGTTGGTACCTCCCCAACATTGCAAACTGTACCTTTTTTGTTGTGTTCTGTGTTTTTGCTCAAAGCACCTAACAACGGCTAGCTGAAATAATTTCCGTTTTGATGGGCTTGGAGACCATTACCTAATGGTGTGAGCTGATGCTATGCAATATAATATATTGCTACGCCAAGATATACTGGATATCTTCTGTTAATTCCCTCGGCGTACATACTGGCATGTGTATTTGTCACTATTCGTTGTTGTACTTTTATAAACTTGGATTTACAGGAGGACGTCGTGTAGCTGTCCAATGTCATTTTGATAAGTTCTTTTTTTCTTTTTTTTTTGCACAGCAATAAGAAGAAGAGGGGAGTAAATAAATAACACGGAACCGAAAAAGCTTGAACCAATAAATGTCCATCGGTTTCTTCTAATGGCGACCAAAATTCAATTATTGGAGGAAGAGAGAGACATCGAAGATTAGAGATGAATTGGTCTATGGACCTTTCGACTCATCTGATTGTATTTGGAAACGAATTTACTGTTGGATGGATATACATTATTCAGCCACAGAGGGATACTCTAATGGTTTTTAAAAGAGAAGGTTTGAAATAAATGTGGAAGAGACAAATTTAAGTAATTGATGGGGAGTATGTATTTGAGGATTCTGAAATACAACGCTTGATCCTCCAAGACTTTTATATAATTGGCAAGAATCCATGTCCAAGCGCACTCGTGCTTTTACAGAAGAAAGAATACCCCTTGAAATTCACAAAAATGGAAGTGTAAGAAAGGGTATATGTTTGCGCTCTAAGGCTTCTAGGGGTTTAAATCACCATCATCTTTCCTATTGATTTGCCGCCTAAATTCGTAGAAGAAATATACTCTGCATAATGTAACCAACATTTAAGAAAGAGCTTTTCCAAGGAGGTCTGATTGTATATTTTTGGGCGCAAATGCTACGGTTTTTGCGCATTCTAACGTGTTTTTGGCAAGAGAAAATTCTGGGAGGATCTTCGAATGAGTCTTATTGGGTAAACTCCATGTTTTCCACCTCTGTGTAGGTGCAGGGTTGCCACCGCTGGTGATTTATCACCAGATCTGGTGATTTTTCATCCTCCTGGTGATTTTCTTGAATCTGGTGATTTCTGGTGATTTTCTTTTTAATCTGGTTATTTCTGGTGATTTTCATTTAACTTTGTGATTTTTTACAAAATTGGTTAACATTCCATGGATGATTGGTTTCGCTGTCTTACTGAGGTGAAATATCAGCGACTTTCATATTTCATGTCTTGTTTTTATTCGTTATTTCTAAATAGTGACGTTATTTTGGGCTTCTGTGTATACTTTTAGCTAGGCAATCGGCTTCCCCATAGTTACAAATTTTAATTTATAAATACACACATGTGTGTCCCATGTGTGATAAAAACGGATTGAGGCTCAGAAACGAAAAAAAAAAATCTCAGGTAAAGAAAGCATAGTCCCACATGAACATAGATTCAGCAGCCTAGACTAAGTCTTTTTCAAGGGGCTTAACAGTCTCAATAAACCAGGGGGCTGAGTCTCAAGGGGCTCTCGTCTAAGGAACCAGGGAAATAATATTTATCACCGCTTGTCTGATATTTCAGCTTAGACTTGACCCACGACAATTTTCCGGAAGTAAAATAAATATATAAGAAATTGACACCATTTGAGTCGTCTTTTTCAGAGCTTAAGTTTACCACTAAGGATGCCAACTATGGCAGGGTGATTAAAAACGCTCATAAGCAAATGAAATTCGATTTGAGGACAAAACAGGATTATTGGAGGTTTTTCTTTTCAATGGAAATCTAGAAAAAAGAAAAAGAAAAGATTTTGAAAAGTAAAGAAAATGAAAAGTATAATAGTAGTTAAATAAATAAAAAGGCTCTTCATGTCCAGTAACAGGATTTTAGGTAACAATTTCAGTCTTCGCCTGGAATTCCGGTTTTAGGTATAAATTCTCTTTTTTCTTGAGCAGTTGACGGCCTTTGAAAAACATAATTTTGTAGCTCAAGGTGTCCAACGCGTCTTTTTGGTGTAAAGCTTACCATTATTGACCACCGATTTCTGGTGATTTTCGTGAAATACTGGTGATTTCTGGAGATTTTCTTGGGGAAAAACTGGTGATTTTTATTTGGTTGTGGTGGTAACCCTGTGTAGGTATGCTTTCATAGTACCTCTTTACAGTGAGTGCTGAGGTAATCAACCATCAGCCTCTTTTCTCATCATGGCTTATGAATATCATAGGCTCAAAATTAAAATTGATTGTGTTCACCAATTTTAACTGTAAAAACAATCAGCGTCACAGACTGAAGGGAAAAGGGGTATTTGCAATGGCTGTAAAATTGTTTTATTTTTAACCAACCTCTTCTCGTTTTCATATGCGAAACCAACCCGTTATTGAAAAAAAGTCAATATCTCCAAGCTGAAAGTTTCCCATTTTCAGAGAATTGTAGCTTTTGTTCTGTTAAAGGTTTCTTTAAAATTGAATACTCATCCCAATGCATTCGAAACCTTTCCAATAATGTATTGGCTTCTCATAAAACTTGATACAGAATGACAGGGGAGACCCCCTTTTCTAAAATATGCCTTCGGTGTTGGTGGATTCTATTGGTTTTACATATTTTTCCTTGATAAATGCCAAGGTCTGGAAAAGCTAACAATCTCCCAGAGGAGACATGAAAATAAATAAAATAGCACTATTCTTCTCAGCATCAGATACGAATTTACATTTGGAACAAAATTTTACAACACAAATAACCTTAGTTTAGGCAGCTTTGTTGTGTAAATATTTTAACAGGATTTTTTTTTTTTTTTTTTTTTTTTTTTTTTTTTTTTTTTTTTTTTTTTTTAATAGCTAAAAATGGCAATGAATGAAATACAGAAAAAGGAAATAATTTGCGTAACTGGAATTTATATATATATATATATATTTATATATATATATATATATATATATGTATATACATATATATTTATATTTATATATATATATATATATATATATATATATATATATATATATTATATATATATATATATATATATTATATATATATATATATATATATATTATATATATATATATATATATATATATATATATTATATATATATATATATATATATATATATATATATATATATATATTTATATATATGAAATTTGAACTTTTGAATATTCTCCAAATACCAGCGATTACGAAAACCCCGTATTCTTCCCAACATCATTTGCAAGAGTTCCGACTTCCGACATTCCGTTGCTACTTGTTTGGAAAGTATTTAAATTGCTTACACCAAGGCTGAGTGTGATTGGGGATTTTCAGAGGAGTAGGAATAAAACTGTTCCTTTTTCCTATTATTATTATGATTAGGGAAATGATGGACCGACTATGGTATATATTTGAAATAATTTAGATGATTTTTCGGTTATTTCGAATTCGTATTAGTTTCAGAAAACAGCTTTATTCATTCAAATTTTTAAAAGTATTTACCATGTAATCCTAATGAAGTCGGAATTCCTATAAACAGACAGGAGGGTCACGAAGTAATGACGAACTGGCTTTTTTATCGAGGAGTATCATAACAGTGGGCTGGAACGTATTGTTTGGGGGGAGGGGTGCCTATTACCCCCTGAGTCTGGAGCTAGGACCTTGGACACTGCTAGACGAAGTCCATGAGAAGATATTCATTCAGGTTCCCCCTTGCCATCTCCAGCGAAAAATCCTGGAAAAAAAGTATTTTAGTCTGGAATCGAACTATGAGTAGCTCCAAATTCTCCGCAGCTCTTTTTTTATTTATTCTTCTATTGTTTACATACGGTATTCATTTACAGAAATTTTTACGTAGTGAAAAAGTAAATCCAGATTTCTAAGCTCCGAATTTGTGTATGAAACTACACTTTATTCACAAAAAGCAGATTACAAAAAAAGAGATTAGGCATCTATCCAGCATAGAGCAAGCTCAAATTGATGGGTACGGTTCGTACGGATAAAGATTGGCGCGAAATGAAAATAAAATGAAAAGATTAAAACATTACTCTTAATTTTGCGTTACTATTGATATGAAAGGGAATCCTAAATCACAATTAACCTTTGATTAATATGTCTTCCTTGGGTAAACTAAGGTAATTTCAGAATGTGTATATTTATTATTGTTGTTGTTTAAGACATAGTGACAAATAACTTAGATGCTAGAACGATAAAAGTCAGTCTTCTGGTGATTGTTGGATTTATGTAGTAATAGCATATGGGCAATAAAAATGTATTCTAGCACAACTTTTTAAATGTTAATGACTTTTGGCTGTCGTGGCTTTAATGGGGCCAATATAAAACCTCTGTTGTCACAGACAACTTTGTGGATTCTTATATAAATAATTATATATTATATAAAATAAATTTATTATTATATAAATAATAATAATAATCTTTACAAAAGTGTATGAGTGCTATTGAACTTGGCATGCATCTTAATTGTCCTTTGACATTGTGAGTCCTAAAGGGCGTAAAGAAAGCGATTGGACTTGCTTTCTTTTTTTCTTTGAAGCTTATAAATAGCGTTTAAGGTTATTTTGGAAGTTAGTGCTTCTCTGTCCAAACCTAGTATATACACTAAATATGGTTCTGTGCTGAGGATGAATCTCCCACAATTTTGTGGGAGGTTCTGTGTTTCAGACAAAAAATTTCTCAGATTTTGTTTGAAAATACCATTTTTACATATGAAAATACTTTTCGCTCAAAGAAATGTCAAAACACAAGTTGTGCTGCTAAAGTGTCGGCAGCTTTTGGAATTCTGTCAAATTCTGCTACTGGTAGCTTTGGAACTTTGTTCATACCTGAATTAAGTGTGGATCTGTGCTGAGGATGAACCTCCCACAATCTCGAAATTTTGAATCCAATGGCGCAGTCAGAATTTATCTACCTGCTATACTTGGGGATATACGACCTGGTATCTACAGGATAAAAACAGACTTCAGTCACTGTTTAGCGATTCTTTCTGATTTGGAAAACTTCTACTAAATTTTCGTAGCGGACAGCAGAGTGTAATCTTTGTCTTAAAACCTTCGTGTTTTCATTTTCTTGTTAAACGGTTTGATAGAAATGGAAAATATTTTTAAAGCATATGTGACAAAAATCTTCTGATAAAATTGGTTTATTAATGTTTTTAAGGAGAATGTCTGTACAATAGGCGCTAAAAAAAATTAGCTGATTCATAAGCACTACAAGTACGGTTTAAAACAAAATCTGAAAACATGGGTGGATGTCTGGTCGTATGGCTGTAATGGTCGTATGGTCGTATGGCTGTATCATCTGGCTGTAATGGCTTGACCAAAACGCATATTACGAGGTTTTTACTGTTCGCAATCGATATAATGTTGGCTGAGCCAAAAAAAAGTGGAGAGATTGCAAATTTTTGATGTATTAGCAATACAATTATATCCTCCTTTGTCTGCTTGTGTTATGTTTAGAAGCTTTTACAACCTCATCTCAGACAGTTCAGTACATCTTCATTCAGATAGTGTATCTGATTTTGCAAATTTCAATTTTATGTCTGGTTATAATTCACTTTACTTTTGATTTTCTTATATTGTTGCATTGAAACATATTATTGATCCTGATACTTATATGAAAGGAAAAATAGTTGACTATGAGTTTCTTAAGACTAATGTTTCCAATTTTCATCTGTATCGCTGGATTTGAATTATATCGTTTGCTATAAATCACACACTAAATTAGACTGCAACTTGGAGCCATTAAGATTTATCATCAATGAGCTGTTTTGTTTCAAAGGAAATAATTCCATCCCCATGGCAATCTATTTCATTTGCCCGGATACATTATTTCGACGCGCCAAAAATTCAAATATTCAAATTTCTTTGAGAGAATCATTGAGCCGATTAATCTAAGGCCTTAGAAAATGTTTCAGGAAATTTTCCTCGTGGGCTAAAGTGTATAGATCGAACGGTATATTTGCATAATTTAGAACTATGTATACGGTCAATGTATCTTGTCTATCATAGATTACCCCGCGTGACCCGGTTTTTGATTAGATTGATATTTAATCGCCCAAAAAAAGATAATCAGGTTTTATTTTATGGAGAAACTGAAGTCTTAAAATAAACTTAATTTTGTGAAAGGAGATGTTCTGTAAAGAGGCGATATAATTACATTTGAGATTGTATTGTCTATTTAGGATTTTATTGGGGTTTTGTTGTCATATTAAATCAAAATTAAGCTTAAATCAAACTTCTGTAGCTTTTTGAGGCGTATATGTAGCTTTTTGGGGCGTTTCAACCTTGCTGGAAGTCAACCTTTTAGTCTTGGCATTTGTTATCTTCAAAGAGCCACCTTTGAGTTCCCTTCAAGTGCAGTACCTATTCTTTCGAATTCTGTGTATATCCAAAAAATATTTAATTTTTTTCTGAAAAGATAACAATTGTTAAAATTAGCGGCAAATCATCTATAATTATATGGTGTTCACCAAGCCCATTTTTTATTTGTGTATTTTTGTCATAAATTTTTAACAGAAAAGAAACAGACTGTGCGATCTTAGCAGTTTTGCTGAGCTGAACTGTAATGGCACTACTGAAAATCATCATTATCAAAAGTTAGAATTTCTTGAGACATACCGCTTAGAGAAATAAATAGATATTTATATTTGACTCTGATAGATGGCTCCACTAAAATATCCATCATCAGTAGCCTGACTTTGTTGTGACCCTGCATTTTAAAATTTAATATATCAATTAGTCAGTATTAAATAATATATCAGTTAAAGTTATGGAAGCATTATTAGTTAACGTTCAAATATATCAGTTTTTTTATATAGGTGATATGTATCATTTAAGTATTTTATTCTTTAAGCCTAACAGGTCCTTTTCCTTTTTCTTTAAGATAATAACAGCTCAATTAACTTTCCTTTTTTCAATAGGAACGTATTATCTCCTAGATACATTAAAAAGAACACACTAACAAAACTAAATCTATCTTTGTAATAGCAGTTCGGTCATTCATTTCGCCATAGTAGCATGGATAGAGCTGGATTTCTATCATCTGAAGTTATGTAAATCCGTGGAAAGTATCTGTGATTGAACTGATTCTAAAACTTTGTTGAAAACAATCAGTGTTATTGCAAAATGAATTCCACAGCTCTCTTGAAAGAAAAGTTTGAGGTTTTGATAATAAGTACTTATTAATAATTCACATCAGGGAATTTAGAGATAATGTTATAAACTTTTACTATTGACCTTATTCTAGGAAATCTAATGGAAATGAAATAAATTTTCATGAGCCTTCCAACCTTTTTGGCGCAGATGCATTCAAAATGTTAGTCCAATGTCTCGTTTTAGCTTAGGTATCATATTCAGCTGAAAATATTTGAGCAATTGCTGAATCTGAGGCTGTAATACTGAATATAAGCTATATGTACTTCTTAATGATTTTGACAAGGAAAAAATCCTTTTGATTTCGTTGCTTGAGGTTTTTTTCATTCTATATGCATTTCATTAGAATAGAATACCTATATCCCAGGATCAAACTTGAGTATTTTTTTGTATATATATATACTTCTAAAGAAAAAAAAGGGAGTGATGGTTTTAAGGTTTGCCCTGTTTATTTATTTCTATTAGAAGCTCACCTTAGATTGCTGTCAAAATTACTATCTAATTCTCATTGCGAAACTAAAATTATGTAGCCGACTATGGAAAGAAAGGACCAAGCAAGATTCCAGCCTTAATTGAAATTGTGTTAGTATCACTCCCCAGTAATTGACTCATAAGTTTGTCCTTTATTGTACGTATTCTTATGGGGAAAACTAGATGACAAGATTATAATGTAAAAAAAATTTTTCTTCCAGCGATTGTCGGTAGTCCGAGATCCCCAAACTATGAAATCCAAGGGCTATGGATTTGTTTCTTTTGTTAAGAAAACGGTACGTATCATTTACATTAGTTGTAGTTATTGGTTGCTTGAATTGCCAACCCTCCCCTCCCCCCAACTCTTTTCCAACTTTCTACTTTTTCTTTCTTCCATCTCTCTATTTTCCCTATGGTGTTATTATAAACTAGTTTTAATTTACCTTGTGGTTGTTGTTTTTTTTAATGTTATATGGTTTTTAGATACTAAAATACGGTTGTAGTGGATGTACTTTGATTGTCGAAAAATGTCAAAAATTTTCGGATAAGATAGAAATTGGCACATTTAATGTACCGAAATTTCTTAGATTTAGAGAAAATAGGAGATTAGAATGCCGGGGATCATTTTGATTCAGTACCGGGGATTGCAGGTGGTTGTACTCTACTTAGACTAACAAGTCGTTTCCTTAGAATATTCGGAACAGAAACGTAAGAACTCATCGTTCGAATCAAGAAAGTTAATGCCATCATCTTTTCTGTTGAAATGTATTCCCATATTGAGATTGAGCTTTATTTTGCCATCACTTATTTACATCTACTATTAAATATCCGTAAGTTGGACCTGTGTCAAAACTATTCTTAAGGTATAAATTTTCACTAGTGCAATCATATTTTTCATTCTTGAGGGAAAGCTTGTCGGATTTAATTTAACAGACCAGCCCAGTTTTTGTTAATTACTATTTTTTGCCAATAACACATCGTATGTCTGGCCATTAATGTATTGTACTCTTTTGCCTCTCTATTTGACGCTATACTAACTGGAAAATGCATTTGCTTTTATTACAAATGCACTTATTGTTCTCCTAATAGGACTGTTGTCCCAGCATGAGGGAAATTTCCCTTGAGTAATTTTGGTCATTTTAAGGGGGTGTGGTTACACCTTTTCTAAAGTCCATGTCCCTCTTGTGAACCAAAGCTTTTATAGTAGATAAAAATCATTTAGACTGAGTCTGTGATGTGGAACTTCAAAAATCCATCAACTTTTTACACCGATTGTTGCTTTGAGATGAAAAGTCATAAAAAAAAAAACAAAAAAAAAAAACAAAGATTGGCAGGCTTTTGCCAATTTCTACCGATAATAGAGAGGAAAGATTTTTAGTGACTGATTAATTTTGTGTCAAGTAGGCATACATCATAGCAGACAAAAGTAGGTGCTATTGGTATTGCGAACTCCACCCCCACCCCACCCCTCTAGCTTAAAAAAAAATCGCAGAATGTGGGTGTTGTAGAACAACAACAGAAATCGTTTTAAACGTTCTGAAAATTCATCAAATGTAGTTTGATGTGTGATAAAGCGCTATTAGTTTTTTTTGTACCAGTTTTTAGAAGTTGACTTTCCAGACAAAGGTAAAATTCAAAAGTAGTCTTAGGTAAAGCTGGGTGTTAAAAAATTTATGCATCATTTTTTAATTTAGAATAAAAAAGAATGCATCAGAAAAGTCTTCTTTGGCAATTTTTTTCTTTTTTATACATATCCAGAGCACCCAAATTAGAAAATAAAAAGTAAGTTTTAGAAAACTGTTGTGCGAAGTTTAGAAAATTATAGAAAATAAGTTTTAGAAAACTGTAGTTGATGGAATAGTTCAGATTCCATTTTCGGATTCAGCATAAAAGGTCGATGAGTGTTCTAGATAGCCTAGTAGTTTTAACCAAGTTTCTAAAATTATAATCTAAAGCCAGTGTTTCAATTCCATGTAATATTAATGTCCGAGCCACAGAGTAAAAAAACGATAAATACAATCAAGATTTATCAATGCTGCGTGTTTGTCTTTGATTATAACGTCACACTTGTATTAGATTGGCAAAGATTGGTTTTTTTTTATTACAACCGTGTAGGGCTAAACGGAGACCAGATCGTCTTCGGTTGGGGTGAGAGGAAGTCGTAAAGAAAGATTTTAGGGAAATGGGAACTTCCTGGAGGGAGTAAAGAGGGAGGCTTTGAATAGATTGGGATGGAAGAGGAGTGTGCATAGCGGTGTTGGTCTCAGGCAGATTGGTGCTGTGGTGAGTTGTTAGTAGTAGTAGTACTACTTGTACTAGAAGCGGAAAATTAAAATGGCAAGAAATTGGTCTTAAGTTTGTAACAATAGGGATTTATTTTCAATTATTGCCTGCTGATGCTATGCTTTCTATAACAATAATAATTTATTTTCAATTTTTGTCTGCTGATGCTATGATTTTTACCTTTTGTCAGATCCGTCATTAAGATTGGAAAACTGTTATTCAAAGCTTCTAATTAAAAAAAAAAAAAAAAAAAAAAAAAAAAAAAAAAAAAAAAAAAAAATATGTCGTATAGTTTATTTTCCCTGTGAACATTTTTCACGTTATATTTCTGCAGGGGTTTCACTTACTTCAACATAAAACGACTATTGTGCTATCGTTTGATAGTGGAGATAGTGGAGATTCAGCTTTATCTATCTACCGAGTATAGGTTTTAGAATTGCATGTGCTTTTCTTGTTTATTATCAGAAAAACGTAGAAACTGGATTGAAAGTTGCTGAAACAAAAAGGAGCCAAAAAGCAAAAATGTTCCTATTTATTTAGCAAATTCAGATCAGTCTCTCAGAAAAAAATCTGAGTAATATCATAATTCTGCCTTGGTAAATTACAGATCTGGAAATAATATTTCCAATGATACATAGTGCACCAAGTCCAATAGTGCAAGTTAGATGAGTAGGTTTGTTGCTAAATCACATGTTTCACAGGGAACATAAAACTTAATCGCATTTGTTTACAAAAATGGCTCCGATTGATCAATAATAATTTGGACGCTTGAAAGTTTCACTTGAAAGTTATAATTTTTCAACTCAACAAAGTATGAACGGGATTCATAATCGGCAGTGTAGTTGTGCATAATTTTGGTTCTATCCGCAAGTGTGACTTTATTGTGTGCCACCCATTAATTTAAGGTCAATCCCTTTTGATCCCTTTGGTAAAAGATTTCGAAAAAAAATTAGCCTCCCTTTTCAGTTGATCTGTATAAACGAAGAATTTCATCCTTTGTTTTATATCTTAGCTAGGAAAGAAACGGGATTTCTAAGCTTTTACCAATATAAGAGGATTTGTGTATCCCGAAGGCTATTCCTTCGTTTTTCATTCTTTAAAAATTCCAGATAAACTAAAAGGGGATTAAAATAGCAAAAGAAAATATTTACTCATTGATTGGCTGTTTAATCCTTTCAAAAAGGAATCTAAAATGAAGGTATCTTGAAAAGAGGGTCTGTATCTCTTTTTTAACTTCCTCAAGAAAATGTGTTTAATTCCATAGTCATGTTTGGAATTGTTTGGTTCACGTGGAAACGATAAAAGAAAATCGGTGATTTGAGGAAAACGGGTTAAAAAAAGGATTTACGAAAATTGGAACTTCATTGAAGGTAGTAAAGAGTGAACCCTTGAATTGATTGGAAGAAGAGTGTGTGCAGTGGTGTTGCCCTCATGTGGCTTTATGCTGTAAATAAGATCGTAGGACTAGTATTAGTAGTAGTGTCCTCGTCCCAATATTATTTTTACGTTTATATGTTAATTCTTTCGGGTCTCTTTTACTCAAAGTCTATCAAAATCTATCGGTCATTTCATAAGTTTCAGTTAAACTGAACAGTTAGAATTATGGGCGAATACGTGAAATTCCAGTAATAACGGAGGTTTTTAGGTATTTTTAGTCGATAGAGACAGTTTTGAGTCGCCATGACATCAAGAGGATACAGCGAGAAAAGTAGGCTACAAAGCTGCTTTTTCGTTTTTATAAGGTATAATAATATGCCTCGTACAGGCATTAGGTCTATTTATCCTTTTAAATCTGTACAAAGAAAATTTTGGATAAATAAAAATTTAATTTCTCTTTTGTACATTTGGTGATGCATGGAATTTAGTCATTTTTTGCGGATGTAATTTCTGTCACCCTTTGTAATGCCCAATTTTTGCTGCCTCCTATTTATGTACCTCGCTGCTTCGAATAAAAATAAGAACGTTCCAGAAACCAATCTGATCAAGTCATTTTCAAAAATTGGTCTTCAATGTACTTGGTTGACTGTTAACCTTTATTGGTTCGCTCGAATATTCAAAGTAAAGATTAGTACAGAAAGACGACGATGCACTTTTTGCCATCTAACAATAAACATTTTTTTTTCTAGAAGACAAGTTAACTAGGTCCTTACTTAAATAGTACACTCAAGAATATTCTCAATTTTCAAGCTTTTAAGGAAACGTCTCAAAATTTTAGACATTATCTCCATCGGATGAATAATAGAAAATCAAAATCAGGAGGCCAATGAAAATCCTTTTTGAATCGTCTTTGCTTTGTCTTTATGGATTTGTTTAAATTGGCCACTGAATTACTCATATTCCGCCCGCTCGCAAGATGGGCATTTTGGTGGGGAAGAGGCTATTGCATAAATATCATAAGCAAACAAAATGAGATTAAGTTAATATTTATATTGAAAATAAATTTAAGTGCATCTGCAGAACAGCAAAAATCTGTCGTGCCACAGATCTGTCTATTTTAGTTGTTGCCAACCTTTAAGGCTCTTTGATACTTTAAAAAACCGCTCTATCTAGTCTATTACAAGCTTTTTAGTTTGTGTGGCGAAACTATTCAGAATTGGTTTGGCGGTCTTGCAATAACTTGTATAGCTTTGATAAGAGATCCGAATAAACGACAGAAAACTAAAAGTCGGCACCTACTTTCCCGGAAATCTTAGAAAAACTATTTAACTTTTCCCGTTTTGTGCTGGAGATAGAGATATTCAGATTTAGTGAAACTTACATCATTAGAAAGAGTAAATTTTGTTTCTTTGATTGAATGGAGCAGAGTTTTCTTTTTAAATTTCAAGAAAGGGCCTTCCCTGGAAATATTCTCGTATATCTGCTTGGAAAACATTAAAAATCAGCTCAAAAGAAGTCTCATTGATTAATTTGAAAGCTTTGAAAGTTTTTTGTTGTGCTAACTGCCTTGATTGAAATTTTTGTGGACACAGAATGCATATGGATATGGGAAAGAGAGTTGTACAGAAGGACATCCTACTGCCCATTAAAGACATGTACGACCACCTACAGGCTGAACTTCTACTTCCTGGCCATGGTCGAGCCCTCACTGAATATATACCAGACGTGATGCTGTCCTACCGAGGGAATCCTGTTGTCCCAGTAAAAAAGGGTGCTTGACAAGGATCAGTCACATCTCCTTGTGCCTTTAATAATTGTATTATTGAACCACAGTCTACTATCGAGACAACATGCATAGCTCGTGGCGTAGACGTTACAATGATAGCCTACGCTGATGACATTCTGAACCCCAGCCGCACAGTCGGAGGTACAGAGACCACCTTCTCCACACTACAATCAAGTACAATCGCATTCGCCTTGAATTTAACCCGCAGAAGTCGGATATTCTTTTGTTCAACTGGTGCCAAGAAGAGGTCTCGTCTGTGAGGCTGGGAGAACTGTCTGTAGCCCATGTCCCGAAAATTATTTACCTTGGTTTACCAATTGGAAAGGATTTCAAAACTACCCGTTCCCTTCTTATTGATCATTACCGTAAACGCCTGGCTTTTGCTTACAGTAGAGTAGTTTTCATCTAAAATCCGTTTCAACCGTTTAATTCTGGCTCGACTTTATAACGCAGTATCCCTTCCCCATTTCCTGTATCTAAGCCCATTTTGGAGAATTTTTCCCGAGCCAGAGAAAAGAAAGCTCAGATCCGCGTTTTTTAAGTATGCGAAGTTCTTGTTGCGGCTCCCGCCGTGGACAAGAAATTCACACCTTGTTAAAAATTTTAAAATTGCGGACCCGACGGCAGCTATAATTGAACAAATTAAACGATACAACGAGGAAGTTTTTTTACTGATACTCTGTCTTTTGTACCTTTTTAACGGGTAATAAATAAATAATAACAATATTATTATTATTTATGCTGTATGTACAGTTATTAGACGGCGTTTTGCTTTACAATTAGCAAGAAATTATAGGCTTCCTTTGTTCTAAACTAGCTTCTTATTATCTTTTCAAGCTGTTGAGACATCTAATACCCCCTATCAATTTTTACCAAAATTGCTTCGGAAGCTCCCTGTGGTGCTGGGAAAATTTGGTAATAGGCCCTTTGTCCTTGAGACTGTCAGCCGATGCTGAGACTCGCAAAATGATATTTTGGTATCGAACGTCCTTAAAACCTGAAAATTGAAGAAATTAACATAACCCTCACTTTTTCCGCCCCCCTACAGTATATTGGCCTCTGTGATGTCCACATAACTGATATCCATGTACTTATAGCCCTTTCTCTTAGAATGTAAAAGTTGATTATTGTGTTCCTAAAAAATACAGATTTAGTTGATTTTAAGCCTAAATTATTCATTTCCACTTCTCTTTTCCGTTCTTTTTTTATTTTACATAGGAATACTGGTTGTTTCTAAATCATGTTCTTTTTTTCCCTTATGAATCTATCTGCCAACTTATGCCGCTTGTTTATTGATTTGTTAAACTTTTATGTTCAATTCTTTCATTCGCTTTCCCTTTTTTATGTGTCAATGGTGCTAATTGTTTTCTTATTCAGTTAGTGATAAAATTTTAATATCCACTGAAAATATAGACGCGTAAACTTTTAATGACTGAATTCGGGACTCTCCCTTATTAAGGCGGGATTCGTAATTATTTTTTCTCTCCTTCCTTTTAGTTTAAATCAGATTTTACTTCCTTTCGCTAGTTTCTGCACTTTTTTTATGTGGAGGCGGGGGAGGCAAGGACGCTTCCGGGAAATTTTACCAGGATTAAAGTGGACAATTATTCATTTTCTTCTTTTTGAGAATTTTCAAACGTCTTTTTCTTTCACACGGGGGCCGTCATCCTATTTTTGGTGGCACCCATGGGGGACCTTATTGGGTTAGTTTATCAATACAGTTTTATGTGGATATTACAAAAAAAAAACAAAGCAGCATAACCCTCCTCAATGGTGCTGAGGACAATACCTTCGTGTTAAATCGTATATTAATAAAATTTGCAGCTAATCAACTATTGGCTTTTTTGTACTGAGAACCAGACATGGTCTGCCTGGGTTTTGACATTGTTGTAAGAGAATGCATGCCTCTGTGGAAGATAAATATAGTAATTAATTACGAATAATACAGAAGGGGGGGGGTCAAGTGGTTTGCGACTTGATTTATGTAAAATGTACTTATCAATAGATTTATAGGAAAAAAAGTCTCTCTCTCTCTCTCTCTCTCTCTCTCTCTCTCTCTCTCTCTCTCTCTCTCTCTCTCTCTCTCTCTCTCTCTCTCTCTCTCTCTCTCTCTCTCTTTCTCTCCCTCTCTCTCTCTCTCTCTCTCTCTCTCTCCCTTACAAGTTGCCTTTCGCCCTCTTGGTCCTTATTATCCTATTCTAGATCATCGCGTTTTAAACCTGGAGCGCCATTTGAGGGGTCCATTGGTCAAAGGTCTCTCCTTTCTTTGAAAGAAAGCTAGAGCTATTTTCCTGAAAGGGTTCCTTTTATAATCGATTTTTCTAATCCATTTTGTAATGGGAGTCAATGTGTTTTGTCTTTTCAGGATGCCGAAAATGCGATTGCTAGCATGAATGGTCAGTGGCTTGGAAGTCGAGCAATCCGAACCAATTGGGCCACAAGGAAACCACCCGCCCCAAAAGCTGAAGGTACTTTCTTAACATATAAATAAAACAGTGTCTTAACATACCAACTTGTTTGTAAAGTATTTTTCTGCACAACTTCCACCTTAAAACTCTCCTTCCACGTGTTCTCTTATTATAATTAATGATTTAACATAAACTATATTTTCTAAATTATAAACAATCGTATTAAACTCAAGGTTTTTGGGTCTGCAGGCTTATGGTGCAAAATTTGGCACATGGGTGTCTTGAAACAAAACATAGTATCTAGCATTAATTGTTCAGGAATTCTTCCAATCTCCATCACAATTTGAATTCGAAGGCTTTTCAACTTGTCGACTACAAATATGTTATCCCAATATGGAATTCCAAGCCAAAGCAGGGTAAACAGTAACACACATTTCATAATCTAAGTTTGACTACCTCCAGAGTTGCTACTTAGGTTCTGTAGTCACTAATTACAAATATGAGGTTAACATATTTCAGAAATTAAATTGTAAAATGTTCTTTTTACGATTTATTATTTGCTATAAATCAGAAGTAAAATTTAAGCATAAAATTCAGGGTGTTTAGGGTTAGGGCCTTTTAAATTTGGGGTAATTTCTGTGCGTTTTGACTTTTAACGTCGTTCTATAATTTCATGAGAAAAAATTTAGCCTATACTTTATACTAAGTGAGGGGATGGTTATATACAGAGAATTGTTGCAGTTAATAACTTAGCTGTAGTGGGAATTGTCAAATGTGTCGTGTCCTCGTTTCTTAGAAGAAATTAATCTTCAGATTAATGTTGTTCAAATGACTGATTTGCCTGGTGAGATATCGTGTTAGTATTTGAAAATTCATTATGCTCAATAGAATAGAATAAGGCTTTATTTTTAAAACTTGTCACAAGCGATACATCGCCGAATATAAGTTCGTGTCAAAAAAATGAAGTAAACAACAACCATCACAAGCACTTTAATGAAATTAGGATCAGGGACAACAAAACGTTAAGAAATATAAACCGACAAAATACAGACAAATAGAAATTAAACAATTAAGAAAAATATTAAAGTAACTAAAATAATGTCATATCAAAAACGACATTCAATAAAATACGTCAAAAAAAAAAAAAAAAAAAAAAAAAAAAAAAAAAAAAAAAAAAAAAAAAAAAAAAAAAAAAAAAAAAAGAAGCGGAAAAAGGTCTTCAGTTCGGATGTTAGTTCTCGCATTACCACCAAAACGGAGGTACAGATCATGTCGTCTATTTTCCAGGGTTTTGATTTTAAACTTTTGTAAGAAGTAGGAGTAGGGCAATTTCCCTTCCCGTGCGATTATTTTTAAAGCCCTTTTCTGAACGGATTCCAACCTTTTGGTTTGATTTTTATTTAATGAGAAGTGCCATAGAGGGCAAGCATATTCGAGAGTTGGGTGAATAAAAGATATGTAAAATTTCAAAATATGAGGAGCCGGGCATTGATATTTTGCCAATTGCTTAAGGAAAGCTAGGGAAATATTGGCTTGCTTGGTTATGTTTGAAATATGGGCTTCCCATTTAAGATCGGAAGTTACAGTTACCCCTATAAGTTTTATTTTTATGGGAAATAGGAAACTTCGAGCAGTTGCTTCAGAATTCTCTATTGCTTACCGACACATGTCCATTCTCAACACATGTTCATTGCATAGTAAGTTCTGTGGATAAGAGATTGAATGGGGTTTGCGTAATTTCATTTAAGTCTTGTAATTCCAAAAATCTAGCCAATCAAATTTTCCAGAGAGTGGTCGGATTGGCCAGCTTAGTTCAGGCCAATTGAACACTGGTTTTGGCCACAGACAAAAATTATAATATAGATGTTCAACTGACCTATCGTGCAATGCAAAAAGGGGCTGGAGATGCTAATGCTTATTGAACGACTAATTAATGTCTGTTCAGAAATGTTTGTTAAATTCCCATAGGATTAAAACTGATCAGTAACTACAAAAAAAAATTATGATGATTTCTCTTCTTTCTTGAAAATAAAATTTATTTTGAATTCTCTCGAATTACTTTTGTACAGATCAAACGTTTTGAATGTGTTTGTTTTGAACAGGCAACATTCATGAAAACATGTTTAGAAGAAATGAAGACAGACGAGCACAAACATTAAATTTATTGGTTACTAAAAAATTGCTCAGTTGGACGACACCTTTATCATATACATTCTGTCTGCAGTATTGGCTAATCTGTGTGCATGCTAATGAAACCTCGTTATTAGTTTATCGTCGCTATGAATGAGCCTTAATAAGGATTCCCTCGTTAGTGTTCCAGACATTGGCTATACTGTTGCCATTAATTTAGCTCATTTCGTGTACGCAGATTAAGCACAGCTACGAAAATAAATATACCTGTGGTCGGGACCGTGGCACTTGGGTCCATTCACAATGAGATTTACTAATACCGATATTTAGTTAGCGCTAATTTGAGCCAATCAGATTTTATGTAGAATTCTCTGAGTGGCTGAAAATTCTACGAGAAAGTCTGATGGGCTTGAATTAGCGCTAGCTAATTTTCAGTATTAGTAAAATCTCATTGTGAATGGGCCTTTAACTATATATAATTTTGGTGAAAAAAAAGAAACAAACAAAAAAGAAGTGAAGTTATTGCTATCAACGTGGCAAGTGTAGATAACTTCTAAAAGCAAGTTAATTTTATTTCAAAAATTCTACTAAGACCTTTCTGTGATTTATATTAATTTGCAATGCAAATCCAATTTGCATTTATTAATTTGCAAGGTTTTCTTGATGCCGAATTAAAAAGATTTCTTCGGCGTAGTATGATACTTTTCTAAGTTATTTGACTAATATATAGGTATTATATGGATGATTCAATATGTTGAAATTATGTTAGTGGAAGGGCAAAAAATATATATAAAGAAGAACAAATAAAAAATTCTATGTAAAACCTTTAGGCCTATCCTTTTTTCTTCTTTTTTTTATTTTTTCGTTTTTTTTATTTAACATTATTTAACTATGTAAAATTAGTTTTTCTTGTTCATATTTTCATTAAATTTTTGCATGTTTTTTTTTTCAAAACACTTGATTTATTTGTTACTTTTTAAAGATAAAAAATCCCTTTTTTCAGATGACCAGTCACTGTAAAAGTTTCGTTTGTAAGTTTTTCTGTTTTTATTTTTTCAATTTTTAACTTTTTCACTTTCATTTTATTTTTTATCTGAGCAAGCTGAAGCAAGCTAATTATTTAAATATTGCTAGCATTAGTCACTTTCGGAAACTAACTACTAATAGTTTTTCTAATGTTTTTTTTTCTAATTAATGTTATTTATCTGCAAGAGCTTATGTTTTCAACTTGCTCTTTGCTTGATTTTTTTCTTTTAGCCATTCCATTATTTTTTTACAATTCATTTTTTGTTTTGTTGTTTATCTGTTTCATTTTTGTCGTTTATATCTTACAGTTATCGAATTATCTAAATTTCAAAATAGCCATAATTAAGGTAAAATATTTTCTTTGCTACAGCCATGTCGAAGTCTTTCAATGCGTTTGATAGGCTGCGATATGAGCTTATGGGTTCCAATGCGATATGGCTGTGTTTGATAGTTAGTTCTGAGTTTATTTTCAATAACTCTCGACTGATCCAGAAGCCTAAAATTAAACTCTGAAGCTAACAGTAAAAAACCCTGATAAGGAGGGAAGACATGCAATCAAGTTAACGCTAAAAAACTTCTATTCTGGAGAGTTGGCCAGAGTGAGAGGATGAAAGACCTGAAAGTAAACAATACCAAGATCATTTTTCTCACCAAGCAACCTCAAATAACCGTAGTCAGACTTAGAAGACGACGATACTGGGGCAAATGACTCGAATGAGGCAGACTTTGCTAAGACGTCTGGTGCTAGACTGTACTGGGCCTCCGGAAGAGGCCCAAATACAACAAAACGCCATTGATAGTTCCCTTGAAGCTGAGGCAAGAGTAATATATATATATAATATATATATATATATATATATATATATATATATATATATATATATATATATATATATATATATATATATATATATATATATATATATATATATATATATATATATATACATATGTATGTATGTATGTATGTATATATCTTCAAAACATTTGAACTCCAAAACATCCTCTTTTTGAAGCTCATTTATACCACCTGGAAATGCATTTCCGTAACGTTTTGTTACTATATAAATTTTCAATTTATAGTTCAAAGGAGTTGAGCTGTACTCTGAACTTTATATTGAATTTTCTCTATTGATTGATTGGTTATTGGAGTTGCGGTTGTTGTAAATTCCAACGAACTTATCTCCGGGATCAAAGTTTGTAGCTAAGTACGTCAAGTTTCTACAGAGGGATCTTCTGTTTAATCTCCATCTTTGAGGGTCTTTGTCTCCTAGAAAATGCAGCTAATAGATAAGGTCCTTTTTTAGTTAGAAACTTAAGAAAGAATTTATTTTACAGAGTTAGTTGGAAATATTTTCCCAAAATGTGCATGACATTTTTAATTGACAAACTGACTGCCAAGGTAATAATTTTGATTCCAGGTCATGAACCCCCTGAACTGTTATCTTCTTTTGGTGGGAAAACCTTCTAAAGTTGTTTTACGGGAGGGGGGTGCATAGGTTTGATTTTTTTGTCAGAATAAGGTAGTTTCCCCTAATTATACAACTATTAAAACTTATAATTCTGTATATTGTTTGTCTTCCTGCCGTTCCTGGAGGAACGTCTGCACTGTCCCTACCCCCTATGCCGGCGAGGAACATGAGCCAACCCGCTTAATCCACTTCCTCCTCTGCTTTGCCACTGTAGGTGCAGGTTTGTCGAGTATGATCTTAAGGATAAATTAAAATTAAGGCTTGCCTATTTGTAGGAATATGTTTATGTGTGTATCTTTTTTTTGTTTCTTTTTTTTCAATAATAGAGGGTAAAGTATGCTTCTTCCTTTTAGCATTTTAATCACTGTGTAAAAATTCCTGTAATTTTATTCATAATGAATAAAATCAAAATGTTCAATAAGGGCTTTATATAATACCAATTCAAACAATTCAAGAGAGTAAGTAAATAGTAAGCTTTGGTAATTAGTCTCTTTGAATACTCAATATATCCCAGTATCTTAACTATAAAACAAAAATTGGGTTGTCTTTTTTCTAAATTGCTTTATTAAACCTTGTACATCAGGTTCTCGTTTTATTCAGGTATATATCGGGAACATGAATGGCGGGACCGGAAAATTCTCAGGGGATTTGGATCGTCTAATTTAGTTAATGGAGGGCGTACCACTCCGGAAAAAGACAAATATGCTGTGCTTTAGTTTGACTCATTTTTCGGTTAGAGCAGTATACCTTTCTCGTCATTTGAACAGTAGCTTTTGTGCTTGGTAAAAAAAAGTTTGGTTGTTTGATCCCCCCCCCTTATCCTTTGGGGACGCGCTCTATCTCTCTAGTGAATTTTGAGTCTTAGAAAATCCCATTTTCCAGATTTTACCTGACAGCTTGGGAAATTTCTCTTATAAATAGTTTCGAATGGTTGAATCCCTAATCCATAAATGCATACTTTTGATCTGAAGATTCGAGTTTATCAGGGGTTGGAGAATTCCCTTTGATTATTCAGAAATATAGATGCTTGGTAGATTTTCCCAGGTGAAAACAAATGGTATTTTGATCAAGAGAATTGGAAGATAATGCTACTGATACTCTTAATATTCAAGACTGAAAGTCTTTCGATTGTCTCAGTATGTGGAAAGTGCTTTGAACTTCTAATTTTCAAAAGAAATGAATGGGAAATTGACTTTTAGATCTTCGAGATTGCCGAGGGGTCGCCAACTTTAAGAAATTACGTAAATCAGAAGGCACGTGCCAAGCGTAATGGAACTGTGTCAAGCAATTTGGAAACGGTGCGGAGTGTGGCGGAACTGTGCGGCACACATGGCGCTCTGGGATACACTAGGCGGGGGGGGGGGTGAAAAGTGGTGATATCTTGGAACCTGGGAAGTCGTTTTGGTAGTTTTACCATTAACTGTCCCTCACTATCACAAATGTTAATTTCTCTTAGTCCAACATCTTTATTTTAAGAACAATTAAAAACTACCGTTAAAGTAACTTCTACTGGCAAAATGACGATTTAAAGCTTTCATAAGCAACAAAAACAGTTTATTTTAGTTACAAATTAATTTTTGAATAAAATTCAAAATAAAATAGCACAAATGCATAATTGTTGTGTCTAATTTAATTGGATATTTGAATTACAAATAAAATCATTTTTTTCAGGATAGCTCGTTTTTTTGAATTAGTAAAACCACAAGCTTTAATTAGTAAAACCGTTGGATATGGTGTGGTTTTAAATATGCTCTCATAACTTAACAGGCCCCGCTTCATTTCAATGCAGTATTTTTTTATTTTTTTTTTCGTTATGTTATTTTATTATTTAGCTGATCGTGTCATGTTTCTAACTAGGAAAAAATTGAATTTAAGGAGGCCAACAAGAATGTAGAGTAGGCTATTCATAAAAGGATGAAGCTGAAAATTTACATTGTGTTAAAAAAATAAATAATTATTTTGTTGATTATTTAGCCCTATTGTTTGAATACAATAAAATTAAATACTGCATCAAATAACTTAATTTTAGCAAGAGGTTGCGCATTGTATATGACCTTTAACTTCGACCTTTGTGTGACTTGTCTTGAATTCGAACAGAGTTCCAACTTGAGACAGAATCTGTGGCATATCCGCTCTTCAAAATCCTTTAGGTATCTGGTCCCTACTTCATGTCCTTGGTTTAAACAAAATGACTCGGTGCGTAAGCCTTCAAATTTAGATGGCGTATAACTTCAAAATACTTCTTGAGATCAAACTCATTTTTTGCTTCTCTTTTTGAGAAGGGGTGATGTGCTGGAATTTTCTTAGGGAGGAAGATATTTAAAAAAAATCAGCATAATTTTTTACCTCTAAATAAAGTTTTGTTCTTTTTTCTTTTCTTTTTTATACTAAATATATGAATTCCGGAGCCTAAGAAGTGACAACGATGTTTATCCTCCTGTGGTGTCACTGCTTAGAAGATATGTCCCTTTTTTATATACTGTACAAGCTTTGTCTATATCTTTTTTGTATTAACTTTTCCTTTTATCGATGGCATATACGTATGTCCCAAAATAAGCTCGTTTAAATCTTCGTATCTTTTTGGGAGGTGAAAATGTGGCTTTGGATTTTGATTAAACTAAGGTTCGGATATCAATAAACAGTCTTACATATCTAGTTATTGGATTTTGAAGTTCGGAAACAGACTCGGGATATTATTTGGAAAGAGAGGGGGGGATCAAATTCAGTTTTCCCTAAATTTCAATAATCGGAAACATCCAGGGCTTTGACACTTTTTATACAGTAAATGATCTTAAATTTGACAATTTTCTTGAAATAAGATCTAGTTGGTTTGGAGCATGTCAATATAACTGTCTTCTAAAATAGCTGCTTTGTCTGGTTGATATTCAGACTTGATGTTTATTAAAATGCAAGGAGATCCTTTTCTCTCTATTTTTGTTTCTTTATAGATTCCAAATAATATTCAAGTTTGCTTAGTATTTTCTGAATTGAAATAGAGATAATCGGAAGCGTATATTGATTAAATAGGTGGTATCAAAGGTTTGAATTTCTGTATTGCTACCGTAGTTTGCCGCTGTGAAAATATCAGGGGTAACTACTTTTTTTTTTAGGTGTGTGGAATATGAGCAAAAGATTTTCAGTTCAGATACTCCTGACTTTCCGGGCGGTCAGTAAATTTTTTAATGCAAACTGTGGAGTCTGAAATTAATTTTTTCAGTCATTTCTTTTTCTTTTAGCTAAAATTTTCTAGTTGGATGTGGACGTTCTTTTTTTGTGGAAAATAATTACTAAATACTAAAAAGAGATCATTCTATAAAAAAAAGAAAGAAAAAACTTGTTCAATTTAAAATTGTAAATGAATTTTATCTGACTCAGTGGCAGATCCAGGGGATGAGGGGGGCGCGCGCCCCCTAACGTAGTCTAAAGTAGTGTAATTTATTTAATTACCGCAAGTTTGCGTTAATTAAACTTGTTCCTACCGCAAGTTTATCGGATCAACCTATTTTGGGTCCTCCCCCCCCCCTCTAAAAAAGTCCTGGATCCGCCCTTGATGTGACTTGAATTTTCACATTAACTACTACCCTTCTCTAAATGATTGTTCAAGCCAGCTCGACTCACACCTGAAGTTTCTTTGCAAGATGCATAATTTGAAATGAACATTGTATGTCCCTACATATTCCTGTTATAAAAATAGTTTTTTTAAGCTTAGAATTCTCGAATTTCCTACCCCCCCCCCCTCTACCCCACAGAGGAATTTTAAAAATGTGTGTGCGACACACGTCTAAAACAGCTCCCGTAATCAATTCATACAACTTAAAACTGCATTGTCTTAAACTGTTAGAAAAAAATAATAATATGTACTTTGGCGCTGAACCACAACCATCGATTTTTTACTAATTTGTTTCACACACAAATACGGAATAAATATTAAAAATTCAGAATTTTGTATTTTTCACTTATTGACAACTCAAAAAGAATGCTTCAACTGTGCCAGCTCTTTAAAAATTTTGTTTTCAGTTTTCTTTATTTGATGTTGAAATTCTCACGGAATGAAAAAAAAAGTTGGCAAATTTGCCCCAGCAAACACTTAATTCCAATGTCCTATATAAACTTTCCGTTGTAAATCAATCTTTCCAACCTTTAGTTGAGTTTGATAAGACTTCGAGCCAAAAGTTTTATGGACTGAATGTAACTTAGCGAATCGTCTCGCACCTGGGGAGATTTTCCTTTCTTTTCTTATAGTTGTTCCACTTCTATCTATTGGACTTTTCTCGGGCAATAAAAGTCGGTTCCTTTTTAAATTTCTCCAATTTTAAAGTTTCTGATGAACATATGACCTTTAAAATGTAAAGATTTATTAAATTAGTTTGCTATTGTAAAACGAACTTCTGTTTTCAACAGAGTGAAGGATGAAGATTTGTTAGGATATCGTTATTTTAGCGTCGTGTAGAATAATCATGCTGTTGTGTTTCGTGCTGTTGAATATTTAAGTACATGTTTACGTACCTAAAATGGAAGGACAATATATTTTCATAATTTTATACGTTATTGAAATTACGATTTTTCTGCCCCAAGAATTTAGATAATGTTGATCGTAGTACAAGTCGTCATGGCCCTCAAGAAAGAATGTGTTTTCGTAGTTTTACAGGAGAGTCAAAATTAAGTTTTTACCTCTGCGGTAGCACATTTTTTTTTTAGGGGGAGAGGGGGTTAAACACGAAAATCAACATGCTATTGAATAACATGGCCTCAATCTAGTACATAAAGCATAGTATTTTAGGTATTTTGAGCCAAAAAAAATGTAAACGGGTATTAGAGGGGAAAAGAATATGAACGCCATATTTTTTTCGTTTATCGGCCTATCCTAGGATACATACGTCGTACTTGTCTTTTCATGTTCTTGAAAATACATAAGCAGGTAAAGAAGGCAGAATTCTGTCACCGATAGGCCTGGCAGTTTAAAGTCCACTAGCCGAGCTAACCTACCGAGATTTTCCCAAGGTAACTTACCACGGTAACCTGCCAAGGTAACCTACTGTATGGAGACTGGATTTAGATTGAAATAGTTCCTGAAAAAATGCTGATCAATTACATCAATTTTTAACTTTCTTTGATATTATCTGCTTGTACTTATATATATTTCTTCTAGGAAATTCTAAGCCTTTGTCTTTTGATGAGGTATATAACCAATCCTCACCAACAAATTGTACAGTTTACTGTGGTGGTTTTGGACCTTCTGTGGGTGAAGAAACTATTCAGAAGACTTTCACCCCTTATGGCCAGATTCAAGAAATAAGGGTATTTAAGGACAAAGGCTATGCTTTTATCAGGTTTGTAATATTTTCTTGTGATTTTTTTTTTTTTTTTTTTTTTTTTTTTTTTTTTTTTTTTTTTTTTGCTGTCTTTTATATTAGATCCTTTTTTGAGAATTTTAACTGGCTAGCGTGACATTGCATGTAGTTTCTTACATCAAGACGTATAAATGAAAAAAAAAAACACTTATTTGCATGGTAGTTTTTGTTTCTTCTTGAATTTTTCCCTTTGTTTTCTTGAATTTTTGGGTATCCTTAGCTGTCAAAAATTAAAATATTGGAAATTCATTTTTAAGAATGTTAAATTTAAGATGGTTTAGACTTCTATCAGAGTTTCTACCTCCCTTAATTTGTAATCCTAAATGTATTTTTAATAATGCTTAAATACGTCTCTTTTTATACCCAGAAACTCCCGAAAAATCGCATTTGTTTCACAGTCGAGGTAGGATAACAATTGTTATTGCCATAAGAAGTATAGGCTACTTCTTCTTCTAACAATTCACTGCAGCACCAAGCCGCCCGAGGCCAATACAGCCATACAAGCTCCTCCTCCATCCCAACCTATTCAAAGCCTCTCTCTTTACACCGTCCCAAGAAGCTCCCATTTTCAACAAGAACAATACGATTGGCGAAAATCTAAATTATGGCGATTGGCGATTGGCGATAAATTCTCACTAGCACCTTGTCCATAAAACAATTTTCTGTTACTTTTTTATGCTAGCAGTGAATCCAGTCGGACGACAGAAATGTTAAAAAAAAAATGGGTATAAAAGGGGTTCCCTCCAACGGAAATCCTTAGTTATACGGACCAGTAATTATTTATATCGGATTGGAATGGCCAAGTATTTCAATAATATCGGAAAAATTGAAGCTTAAATGGACTTTTCTTTGTAAAATTTCGTATAATTTAGAACCAAATGCTAGACCTGTGATGAACTAGGGCATTTGGTGTGGACTCTTCACCAAAGACAACATTTTATGCGATTTGCCTCATCTAGAATTAAAGTGCGGGTGTCCGAAGTCGCCAAATACGATCAAAATCTCAGCCTGCGCTTTATTTAAACACAAAAAGAACGGAATAGCATTAGCTTGGGAGAAACTGAGTACTTTAAACAAGCTTGTCAATTTTTTTTTTTTTTTTAATTTAGACCAAATCCCGGTTGGAAAAAAATCGTAGTATTTTTTTCAATTATGAGCCATAGGCCAAGCTCTATATCTTGTATCAGTACCCCCAAGTTTCCAGGAAAATCCATTGCAGCTGTTTAGGAAAAAAATGAACCCTAGCCGAAACAAAATCCTTCTAGAACGGGTATATCTCCTAAAGTGGATAGCATCAGTCGTATAGAGCAACTCTCATCTTGGTAAGATGGCTGAATTACTTATGCACGACAGAAGAGAGAACGGATTTTGTTTTTCTTTTATTAAATCAAAATTCCGTCTACTTAAAAAACAAAAGATTAAACTCATGAGGAACTAGGGCACTTACAAACTTTTCCGAAAGCGGCAACTTTTAACAAGTTTGTCAATATTTTTCAAAGTTTTGTACCCAAATCCTGGGTCACGTTTTACAGAAAAAAAAGATCAATATATATATACGTATATAATCTTTTTTCGTCTTTCAATCACGAATGATAACCTAACTGAAACAAATAGTGCAATAAAAGACAGTGACAGCAATTTAGAAAAATGAAAGTTGTATTTTTCCAAGAAAAATTGGTTAATATCCTCAGTTCAAAAAGGTCAGTGGCATGCGAGCCACGAATAAATGATAAATGTATTTTGTTGAAATTGCTATCCTTTATTGAACAAACAAGAATGAGGAAAATGGGGAAGTAATTACCTAAAATTCTGATGGACAGATTAAGTTTAATTATGCCTTGTTTTAGATTTGTATTATGCTATCGTAACGTTTTTTTTTGTTTTTTGTTTTTATGGGATAATAGCTCATTAATACAATTTTTATTGTTGTTGGTGACTTTGCATATCAATACGTATTTGTAGTGAGTCGAATAGTTTCATCAGGGAATATTATTCGACGCATGAAAAACGTTTCGCCTCAACAGGTGTATCGTGTATATAGGTCCCTATATTGTATATAGGATGGGGGTTTGTGAATCACGACAGAGGTAAATGTCATTTTCTCAAATTTTCACACACAACCTCCCCCCCTCCTTGTCTACCCTCGCTAGACACATGTTAAATACAGTTTTTGGTGTTATTGGGTTAAACATACCATGTTTTTCAAATGGGCCTGCTGTATCCATTGATAATGTGTGAGAAATAATATGATATTGCTGTTGGACAGTGAAAACTCTGTTTCAGCTTTTTTTTTATTCTTTTTATTAAAAATTATTAATGCAACTCTGCACAACCGGCTTCAAGATACATCTGTTGGTCGAAGTTATTGGCCCAAGAAAGTATTGTATCTCTAATTATCATATCCAATTTCGTGAATTGGTTCCTCTCCTTGAACAGTTTGGATACAATACTTGAACTGTGGATTCGAGGTGTTCACTCCATTGGCAATATACTCTTTTCTAGTTGCTTTGAATTAAAACATGTTTAGTGCGATATACGTGACACGTCAGAATTTTCGAAGTTTGAATTCTACACTTAACATATTTTGACTTTTAGATTAAGGATACTAATTATCAAATCTTTTAACCGAAACAACTTATTATTGTTAATCTTTAGTTAACCTTTAATGGACTTTTTTTCGTAATTATATGTCAATTTTAGCTAAATCGCAAAGGTTGAGATTGAGATTTAGATTATAAGAAATGAACATGGGCAAAAAAGTGAATATGGTCTGACGTTAATTTATTAGTGTGAACGCGGTGGAACTGGGAGTTTGGAGATCTCAGGTCTTAATTAGTACTTGTAATCTGGGGTTGTGATATTCCTTACTAATTTTACTCATTTTGCTCGTTTGCTCCTCATTTTGGAATCTGTTGTCATTGCCGCACGATTATTCGGGTAATTATTATTATTTTTTTTTAATTATGATTATATTAGGATGCCATCAACCAATCAGACTTAAAATAGCTCCAGTCTTTTTTTTAAAACACAAGTTTGATGGGAAAAATAAGACATGGGTATCAAATACATTCCATCCTATATAACGAAAAGAATAGGGACTGTATATCGTTCAATCCCCCTCACTGTCTCCGGCCCTGGATCTGTATTGTTCCCGATAGGCGTTAATGATTCTATGATTTTGTTTTTTATTATTTTTGTTGTCCTCCACCCCTGACTCATTATACTTGCATTTTGCATAAAAAAAAATACGTTTTTAGCTTTAAAAGTTTAGTTTTTCTCGGAATTAGGATATTAGGAATTATCATCTCATAGTTGGATATTGGTCTCATTCGGGTGGTGCCGTCTCACGGTGGTTACTGCCTTGATCGGGCACATAAATATATAGTTTCTTTAAAAAAACAAATTTTCTTCAAAAATTATTCTTAGGGCTCTTTTTTGAATAAATTGAAAAGGAACTTTGATACCATATTCACTCCTTCTAAAAAAAGGCCAAGCTGGAAACTCTTGAGCACAGGAGAGGAACGCTGTGCCTCCGTTTTGCAAAAAATGCAATAATAGACCCTCGCAGGAAAACATTTTCCCCAAAAGACACTCCTCATTCAGACACCGCCTGCCACGTACTGCTTCTGAACCCGTCCCTATCTTGTCCCCCATCCGTTGCTTAACCTCCAGGTATGAAAAAACCTTTGTCCCCTTCATTACTGATCACATTTTTTTTTTTTTTTTTTTTTTTTTTTTTTTTTTTTTTTTTTTTTTTTTTTTTTTTTTTTTTTTTTTTTTGGTACTGGTGGTGCCCATGCTTGTGCCCGTTTGGTTCTTCCGTTCCCTCCCCCTTGTTTACATACTCTCTTTTAAACCTTTTTAACATTATTTTTATCTCAAATTTTTTTTGGTTTTGTTTTAGTTTTTGCCTTTTTAACTTTCTTACATTTGACACTTTTTTTAGACTAATGAATGGCTTTGCCTTTCTAATATTGTTGTTTTTGGCATTGTTTAGCCAGTTTTTTAGTTGTTGTGCTATTTTATGTTTTTTTTTTTTTTTTATGACCCCGAAAGGCGAATTCGGCCCTTCGGGGCTTGTAATAGTCATTTTTAAAATAAATATATTATCTTATCTATATAGATTATGGAACAATTGAACTGACAAAAAGCATTAAAGTTACCTTAGAATAGCAAAATGTTTATTATACACCGATGTTACACAATTTTATTTTCTCAAGTTGAGGAAGATACATCTCTTCCGTGAGAATAATTCCAGTGGGGAAATGCACTGCAATATATAACTCAAAGCAGAGTCTCCAGTTACCTATTTCCTGCTTTTTTATACTGCATTTCCATCGATATTTCCAATAATTGAACATTTTGGGCAAATCATGTGTCAAATATCCGATTCCATTGGAAATAACCGGTGGCCATATTGGGCCCAGTTTTCAACTCCTAGGGGAAGATGGTCCTACAATGCGAGTTTTCGTTTCGTCTTTCGCTATCACTATTGAAATATTGCCACGGGCATTAACTGATATAGTCTGAGTTTAATAAATAGAACACTTTGTTTTAGTTGTATCCTTGGAAACGGGATTTGGTTCTATTACACAATGAGAGTAGCTTTAAAAGTATTTAAATCCAAAATAGATGAGACTTAATTACTTTTTGAAAGCTCTGTTACGGATTTAATAACTTTAAAAAGGAATGTATTCTATAAAAAAAAAAAAAACATAGTAACCATTTCTGTTGTTACTTTTGTCTTTCTACATTTTTACTCGTTCTTTTTATGCTGGCAATTGTTCGTAAGATACGATCTGATCTAAATGTCGTATTTCAGAAGGGATGGAAAAATAACCCTGTAATATTGTTTGCTCACTAAACTTCCATTATTAAAAAAAAGACACAAAAAAAACAAGTTGATTCCAAAAAGCTGACTTTCTGAAACATTTTTCAATTTTATCTATTAATCAGAATTTGTTAAACTTGGAATAGATTTAATAAGTAAAAAAAAATTGTTATATACGAATTTGTTTCAAGAATGAAAACGACACAGTTTGAAACACAGTATAATGTTAAGGAATGAGGGAATTATGCAGAAGGAGGAGAGGGTAACAATTTTGAAACCAATTGAATAGTTTCCTTCAAAAGATGAGTTTGTGCATTAATTTTAAACATATATTATAAACAGTATTTCCGTTTGAAAAATATCTTATGTCGCAGAAGCTCAATTGATTGTAATCCAGATGTGTTATTTGGGTTGCTTTGAAACGAAAGCCATACACAGGATTTTGATTTGGGGGCTCAGTTTTGGGTTCTTTTAGCATTATAAAACCGGAAAGTGGGTATGTTTGTGTGATTCTCATATTTTAAGAGGTAGCTTAAGCCTATAAAGTCCTTAAACTGATTATAATACAGATGTTTTGCCGGGGCTGCTTGGAAATGAAAGCCATGTCCGGGATTTTAATTTGGGGGGCTCAGTGTTGGATTCTTTTACCGTTACAAAACCTGAAAGTGCGTATGTTTGTGTGATTCTCACATTTTAGGAGGTAGCTTAAGCCTAGAAAATCTTTAAATTGATTATAATCCACATGGGTTGTCGGGGTTGCTTGGAAACGAAAGCCATACCCAGGATTTTGATTTGGGGGGTTCAGTTTTGGATTCTTTAACCTTTATAAAACGTGACAGTGCGTATTTTCGTGCGATTCTCACATTTTAGGAGGTAGCTTAAGCCTAGAAAATCTTTAAATTGATTATAATCCACATGGGTTGTCGGGGTTGCTTGGAAACGAAAGCCATACCCAGGATTTTGATTAGGGGTCTCAGTTTTGGATTCTTTTACCACTATATAACCGAAAAGTGCCTATGTTTGTGTGAGTCAAGCATTTTAGGAGGTATCTTAAGCCTAGAAAGTCCTTAGATTGATTATAATCCAAATGTGTTGACGGGATTGCTTGAAAACGAAAGCCATGGCCGGGATTTCGATTTGGCAGGCTCAGCTTTGGATTTTTTTTTTTTTTTTTTTTTTACATTATATAACCGGAAAGTACGTATGTTTGTGTGATTCTCACATTTTAGGAGGTAGCTTGAGCCTGGAAAGTCCCTAAATACGACGTTAGTCTGGTGCAAAATCGTTTCCAAGAAAAAATACCATTTATTGTTTTATTCTATCCCTTTTTTAAATATGTGCCAAGAGGAAATTTTGGGTGAGGATGCTGAAAGTCCACTCAGCTACTGTCCACTGAAAGTCCACTCAGCTACACTGTCACCTGAACTGAGTGTATGCTTATGCTGAATTGACTGAACTGAGTGTATGCAAGCTCGGCGGCGGCGTCAGTAATACGCCGCCGTTTTTTGTTTCTCGTTTTTTCTTATCGATATCCACCTCCTGGCTTCAACTGTCGTTCCGACTAATCTGTTTCTTAAAGATAAAAACTATCATCTTGGACTCGCCATGTACATCGGTTCATAGGAAGACGAAGAAGAAATGTTTCTTGTAACAAAAATTCTACCGTCCACTTTGAAATTATATTCATTTTTTCTTTCTGATTTTTCGGGCGAAAAGAGGTAGGTAAATATAGCACTAGGCAATTCAGGATGTTATCTGGAAAAGAGCTAGTATAGAAAGGAATTACATTTTTTTTTTTTTTTTTTTTTTTTTTTTTTTTGCACAGTGAGCAGATCACACTGAAGTTGAAGTAGCCTTAAAATTTGACTTGAAACTTCATCACTCGACCACTTTTTTCAGGAAAGAATTTTGGAGAGTTATTCAATATTGATAAGAAAAGAGAGTAAAGATGCAGTTTAGTTCCCCCTGTAGTGCAGGGCGCAGAGGTCCTACGGTAAAGGTGCAGATTAGTTCCCCCTGATAAAAACAGCTTATTTCCTACTGAATAGTATTTAGTCAATTGGACTGTAAAGTTGCACAGATACTGTCCAGTAGAAGCAGAATATTAACAACTCACTTCTTACTATATATCCCAGTTCTATTGGTTGGGGCTTTGTATCCTACACTACAGGGAAAACTAAATTGCACCTTTACCGGGGCTACAAATAGGATTGAGATATACTGTCAATAACGGAGCTCCCAATTATTGGCTAATTAATATTAGCTCTGCTGTTGGGAAAATCCTAGCAGGCATTGTAAATGCTGCTGTTCTCAAACACTTGGCCACAAATAACCTTCTATCAAAACATCAACATAGATTCTGACCAGGTAGATCAGTTGAAACAAATCTGACTGACTAATATAAGTTATCAATATGAATTGAAGTTATCAAGTATTTTGCAGTAGGTTGTATATGGTTGCATCAAGACATGGTTAATTGTAGACAGAGAAAAGCCAAGACAGATAGTTCAACTGAGCTCCTTGACCAAAGGCTCCAGTTGAAACTGAAGGCAGTTGGTATTGAAGAGGGTGTGGTGGACTGGATTATGTCTTTCTTGAAGGGAAGAAAGCAGCAGACCAGAGTTTTTTATGAAGGTGGTACAGCTATCTATTCTCAAATAGCAGAGGTCTTAAGCGGGGTGCCTCAAGGAACTGTTTTAGAACCTACACTGTTTAGTATCTACATTAACGATGCTCCAAAAAATGTGACTATCAAGCATAGCCTATATGCTGATAACTCAAAACTTATTGGTCCTATTGACACACAGCAGGGTGTGGCCTTAATATTGTCAGACCATGATTGCTTTTGCAAGTGGGCCAATATATGGAGACTCAAGTTTAATGTTGAAAACTGCAAAGTTCTCCATTTTGGAAGAAATAACCCATGAAGGCAATATTAAATGTTAACAAATTCTTGTGAGAGACAACCAATTTCTAAGAGTACTTCAGATAGAGATTTGGGGGTTGTTGTGGATGAAGACCTTAAATTCAACTGCCACACCCATGCTGCAGTAGCAGGGGCTAAACAGAGTCCTGGTATCATCAAGCACACAATCACTAGTAAATCCCCAGCAATAGTGACTAAACTCTATAAAAGCTTGGTGAGACCTAGATTGGAGTATAGAATGTACATTGCCTTGCCAATTGATAAAACTGACCAGATAGCTCTTGAATCTGTTCATAGACAGGCAAAAAAATGCACAAAGGGTCTTAAAGATAAAGAGTATGGAGGTCGACTGCAGAGCCTGAAGCTACCAACTCTTGCGTACTGTCAAT
>CM051258.1:28406673-28469673 GCA_027921565.1 Artemia sinica
AAGCTGGCATAAGCCTTTTTCAGAATTCCTCAGGAAGCTATCTCTACATTTGCTTAGTTCTTATTTTTTTTTTCTTACGCATTGTTTGTCTTATTAAAGGATTAACAGTTGAAAATTCATAGATTGTAATTATCAGTAAAATAATTCAAGAAAAATAAAAACTTACTGACGTTTTAATGAAATCTTATCTGTAACATGATCGATGGACGGTGGAAAGGTTTTTGTAAATACTTTTTTAGTTTTTTAGGCATCCCTAGCTTTATTATTTTTTGAGGTAATTTTTTAATTTGATGGATAATGGTTGCACTAAAAATGGGCCATCTCACTTTTTATTTTCTTTTTTAACACTTTGAAGGTTGTTTTTTTTAAAGTGGAGAAAGAAAGTGAAAAAAATTTATTGAGTGTAATTACAGTCAAATATTTCAAGAAACATGAAGAGCATATCATTATTTAGCTACACCTCATTCGTAACGTGTCGGAAGTACAACAGAAATTATTGAAAAATTTTAAAGTAAAAAAAAAGTTAATTAGCCCTTATTTCTTGGACTGATATGGTTTAGTTCATCAGTATTTATTCAGTTTACAATTTACATTCTATATTCTTTTGATTTGGACTGAAATTAAGGTTTTGAAAAAAGGTGAATGATATGAAACATATAAGAAAAATCGTAAAAGAATTAGAATTTTGAGGTTAGGGAGTGTCACTCAAATCCTCTTCTTTTCTTTTTACGTCCTCAAGTTGTTACATAAGCTACTTTTTGGGAGAGGAAAGAATATGTTCGTCAGAACAAAACAGAGCGCTCTTTTATAACCAAGGCTCACGTTCTTTTATAACCAAGGCCGAAAATGCCACCGTGAAGGCAAAAATGTCACTAGTCCTTTGCTTAGTTGAGTCAATAGGTTTTAAACATCTGCTCATAAGTTAATTTTACACAGTATTAATCATCATTTAGAAATATTATGTCCCCCTGGTAGGGTTTTGAAGGCCCAGTAACGTCCACTTTCAAAACTTGTCTATTAGTTTTAGCAAGGATTGCTTCTCACATAAAGTCTTGTGTTCACATGTGACCAATCTAATAAGATAGCGTATCCATTTCTACTATAGTATATGGGACATTTTTATATCTGTACTAAAAGAGATAAGAGCAATTATCCCTTGATTGTTTTACAAGCTAGTTATTCCATCCTTTTCCTAGGTCATTCAAAAGAGGAAATGGTGTCTTGAGTAGTTATTGTGAACGGAACATGATTATAAAACAACTCCGTTTACGAGTTGGGTAAATAGACGAGCATTAAATTCTCCCTTTTGACATATGTATTCTCTCTCAGAAGTTTCGGCTATAAAAATGTTATAAAGATGTCGCAAAAGTGGCGTCAAGTAGTTATCGAAAGTAGCAATTGTACTTTTTTTTAATTATTATTTATAATCTCGTAGTCCAACTTTTGGTCTGATATTTGATTTGTTTTTACTGACTGGACGGAACATATGGTAGAAAGGAAGATGGTAATGAAATTTAGGAACCCGTATCCCTTTCTGTCTTTCTCGTTTCGTTATCGTCATTCTGCTCAATTTTAAGTCCCTTTTATTTTGGTTCATGCACTTTTTTTCTCTTAACGAAGAAAATTAATTTATTCATGGTTTAATTACTGCTTGTAGTATTCCTCCCTGCAGCAATGTACCTCCTTTTCTTACGTTCTCTTTACTATTTCCTTCATGTTTTGTGTGATCTATTTAACTTTATATTCATCTTTGTGTCTTGTTTAACTTTTCGAATGACCTATTCAATTGTCAAATAAATTTAAGGTAGAATTTCCGAATTCATGCTGAGAAATTGTATTTATTGTCTTTTTGTTTATAGGTTCGCAACTAAAGAATCAGCGACGCATGCAATTGTGGCCGTGCATAATACAGAAATGGGAGGCAGTGTTGTGAAATGCTCGTGGGGAAAAGAAACGAGTGAGCCCTCAGCAACAACTACGGGGCAGCCGGTAATACTTTTATTCATTTTTCACTATTCTATATTTCTTAAGCTGTAAAAGATTTTAGTTCAGCTGTTACATTAGAGCTGCCTTTGTCTCAATTCCGGCTCAGTGAAGGAAAGTTGATTTAGATAATTTGTTTCAGATTGCCATTTTCCCATATGGTATGTTGTACTGACCTGTACGTAAATGGTGGTAGAAAAGCGAATTTTAAATCAAAGAACTTTTCTCGAAAACTCTGTATTGTTTGAGCGGTTCAGTTGCAAACTTTTGAGTTTATTGACTTTTTTAAGTAGCTAGGAAAGGAAATGTATTCTGAAAAATCAGGAAAATTATTTGATTGATTTATGGGATTTCTAAATGGGGCAGTTTTCCCAGTGGAGTGTATGCTACTGGCATGAACAGGAAATTCGTTTGATTGGGTTTTAGGGTTTTTAAACGGGGTAGTTTTACTATAGAGCATAGGAAGAGAATTTCTATGCGACTTTCAATGTCTGTCTTCAATTCTTCTCTTGCCGTGTATTAGTCAAGTCCGTGTCTTATACTCTTTTGCATGCATTTATTTTAAACGGTTGTACATGAACTTAGTACAATAAAGCACATAGTTTTTAGTCAAAGAGACTCTTCTGCCTTCTCGATAAGAACCCATAGCTCATAGTCATTCGGCTACCCTAACCAAAGTAGGCCGAATATCAGGAGAAAAAAAGGATTTACGCAGTTGCCAAACTGGCTAATTCCATCTGAATTCAGTATATAACAAATGATTGCTAGTTTCAGACATACTCTACTTGTGATCTGGTAAGAAACAGAGGGTAGGAGTTGTTTTGTATTTACTAATGTGCTGAGTGTGACAATTTATTTCGCACATGTCTAAAGTCCCAACGTTTTCCTTCCTGGACGTTTATTTAACTAGAGTCTCTGTGCCCTGGGATGACCTCACTTTTGTTTATTGAACTTGTATTACTCATGTATTTTACAAAATAGCCTAATTTTGAGGAAACTTCGAACCTGTGAGAAACAATAACTTATCCCGTAACTTTACGTCTGACACCGTCAAAATGCAATAAATGAATAATTGACAACATATATAGAAACAAAGTTAAAAAAACGGGAGAAGTGTTTACAGTAACATCAAATTTAATTAAAATTGTTTCAAGACTCTTGGACTCCTTTTTTGTGGACAGCAAAATAAACCATAAGTCTATAGTTACGAATAATCACAAGAAAAAGGAAGTGTGTAGAAATCATCAGACATGGTTGGCAGTGGTGGTTTCCAACCAAGACAATATGAACTGAACATTCTTGGGAAGTTACCAATTTGTGAAACTGCGGGCTTTTCTTATGGTGAGAAACTGGGGCTTGTGTAGAGAGACCAGGGAATGAGATACGCTATTAGTGACTAATATCGAATATGACCTGAAAACTATCTATTTCCAAATCTTAGAAGCCGTATCGATGAGAGTCCACGTTTTACATTGTTTGGTAGTTTAGCGTCAAAGCATCTGATCTGACTCAAAGCTCTTTTCTACCTTAAGGATATTCCCTAAAAATAAGTATTGAAACCAAAAGACAGCATATAATATTTTTACTTCTGAACGCTGTATATATCTCATTTTTTGTATGCCAAAAAAGAAGCAGAATAAAAAAAAATCATCGTTTTTTTTTTTTTTTTTTTTTTTTTTTTTTTTTGACAGAGTATCTTTCTTTTAAATTTGCAATTTGCTTCTTAATTGTTTGTTGGACTTTCAATTTGGCTTCTGAATGGTTGATATATTACGTTAGCTTAAGTACTTTATAAAAATACTAAAGGGTTTTTTGTTATTTGATTCCATTTAATTTTTCCTCTACTTGATCTAAAATATGTTTTTTCCTTATCGTAGGGAAAGAACTAGTTAAAACAGGAAGACGTTGAAAAAAAAAAGAAAAGTCAAGTTGTTGGGAAATTAAATCTTAGTCCATGGGATATATAAAAAAAGTTTATGAGTTGATTTGTCTGACGGCTGTACACAAAAGTAGTTATTTGCTTTGTCTGTCGCTACTTTTAATTATAACCTGAAAAAAAGCTTTTATATCAGATGAAATATTTTAGCGTGGCTTACGAGGAGATTTTTTTTACACTTACTTTGAAGGGAACTTCATTAATGTTGAGTAGCCTAGCTGGTAACTTGTAAAGAATGATGCTTTAAGTATTCCACTCCGTCCTATTTCCTCTCTAATCGTATTTTTGACGGCCTGGAACAAAAGGAGTAATTTGCATTGGCTATTGCAATTTTTATAGTCTCCTAAATACAAGGTTTTTATGCCTGATTAAATATTTGAGTGTTGTCTCTACTTATTTTTCAAAGCGACTTCATTTATGTTAAGTAGCTGTGTGGGCTGTAAAATATGATGGTTAAAATCGTTCATTCCGTTTTCTACTTCGTTTCTATGTGTATATGATATTTATTCTTCCAATTTTCGAATTGTCTCTCATGGATATATCTGGTGTGATTGTGTTTTACTATTATGGTTCTTATTTCTTTATATTAATTCTACAAAGGAACTAATATAGTATTGTTTTTATATAACATTTTAATTTGTAGTCCTAGTATCCGTTGTTTTATAAAGATACAGTCGGTAGAATAGTCGACCAAAATTCCCAATTAAGCTATATCCATTTGGGAATTCTCTAAAAAACTAATTCTCTATTAAGTTGTCAGAAGAATACAGTACAGGATAAGGAAAGTAACCTTAGAAAACGTCGCTAAATAGCTAGTCATTTGCCGTTGAAGAATTGGTGATAAGTCGTCAGTGTTGTCATGTTGTTATCACCACGAAAATACTTGGCAATGTAGCCCTATTTAAAGCTGATTAATAGATATAATATGTTTTACATTTGTTTTAATCGTTTGGTCCATTAGTCAGTTAACGATATTGAAAGTATTAACATGATTTTTTTTTCTCTTTCTCTTCTTTTCTCTCTTCTCTTTTCTCTCTCTTCTCTTTTCTCTCTTCTCTCTCTCTCTCTCTCTCTCTCTATCTCTCTCTTTCTCTCTCTCTCTCTCTCTCTCTCTCTCTCTCTCTCTCTCTCTCTCTCTCTCTCTCTCTCTCTCTCTCTCTTGTGATTAAAATGAAGTTTTAATAAATAATATTTTCAGGCTTTGCCAACCAGCACAGTCTCTTCTACTGCAACTGCTACTGCGGGGCAGTACCCCTATGGCTATGGTCAGCAAAACATGGGATACTGGTACCCAGGTGCAACTGGTGCTGCGTACCCCCAAATGCAGTCACAATTCCTTCAGGGTATGCAAGGTTATGCTGCCTATGGCCAGTTCGGATACCAACCAAGGTAATACTCTATGGACTAGATGTTATTCAAAAGCTATCTCTTCGATTTGTACCCAGGCTTCATCCTGGTATGATCATAGAACTTATTAGTGCAGACAACTAAACTGTATAATTTTATTGAGTAAATACCATTAAACTTTGCCATTCTTGAAAAAAGGATAAAAATAGCAGTAGAAATACTGTTAAGCATTTGGACTTTGGGATTAGTGGTATCTCCTTAATGATAGGCCTCAATTGAGTTACTTCAATGCCAAGTAGGTTTAAACTATAGAATAAGTATTTGACAACGAAGATATATGCTAGGTTTGATGATAATGTATAACTTAATTAGCAGAACAAATATTTTATGTATTTATTTATGGCTCTGAGTATATTTTAGTAGCTCCCGGAAAATCTTTTTCCGATTCAATGTATAAAATATTTTTGTTGCAATTGATTCAAATCGTAAATTAAATTAATAAATACATGGGCTCAAAAAGTATCTATCTTCTTCGTAAAACAAAGCCCTGTTTTCAAGTTGCATGTCGGAAGTAGTTTCGGAAAAATTGTTTTCGTTTCGAAAGCTCCAAGTAGGTTTGTGCAGTCACTCCCAGGTAAGCATTTAGAGTGTCTACTGCATTTTCTACTACATATACAGTGTCTACTGCATTTTTGGTTAAGTTATATTCGGTGGCCTACTTCTTGATTTTGATCTGACTTTAATCTGCAAGTTGTTATCCAAAGCTCCGACCAAGCCTGTGTCCAGGGGGGAGGGGGCTACCGGGTTTGAAACCCACCCTAAAATTTGTGTCCAACTTGTAAAAAAGTAATAAAAATGCAAATAAACAAATTTTGATATGTTTGATGAAGTTTTTGTACTCCTCCCCACCCCACCCCCCCCCAAAGAAAAAATCCTGGATATGCCCTTGGCTCCAATTCTGCTTTCAAACAGCTCAGCTGGATTTTGGGTAAATCACTCATGAAGCTGAGCAAGCTTTCATAAAGCTTTTCTAATCTTCCAAAGAATGGAATTTGCTAGTAGGCAAAAGGCTCCAAACATTACATAGTATATATTTATGTTTTGCAAAACTATTAAGAGTCAGTTGGCTAGGCCAACTGACTAGGGTAGTAACTAGGCTAGGCTAGTAAAGTTGAATAGAAACAATTCTCACAATAACAACATTAGGTTTGATTAAAGTTTGGCTCACAATTTATGGAGGATCTTTAACGTGTCAGCAGTTTAACAGTTGAAAGCTAACAAGCGGTTGGTTTAAAATCAAGAAAAATGTGATCTTTTACTAATTGTTAAGTAAAGTGCTACCTATTCAAATGTATGACAATTTATGCAAGCCTGTATACAGAAATTTTCAGAGAAGACTAATGGGATCTCTTACAGGGCTTGGCCTTTATAGAAGTGAATAGTTGGGAGTTAGATTTGATGGAAATAAACACATTTTCACTCTGTTACATTTTTAAATTTTCATATTTCACGCGGGATCGTCTCGTCACGTGTCCTATCGCAGAAATTATTATTCAATTGTTCAGACACCCTGGCAGTTTTTTTTTGGGGGGGGGGGAGATGGGGGCTTGGGTTTACAATCTTATTTTAACGTGTCTCAACACCTGCAAACAGAATATTGACAAAAAAAGAAACGAACTTTTCTCTTCGCCACTTGAACCGAAGCACTTTTACTCTTTTTTACAATACCGGAATCATGTTTTTTTTTTTTTTTTTTTTCAATATATCTATTTGGGATACAATTTAATCTGTATTGACGAATTTCTTATTTAGGGCCATAGACCTGAGATTCTTGCGATGGTGAATGAAAGGATACCGATATTTTTCTAATAGCTATTAGCGTCACTATTTAAAAATATGAATCGTAGTTACCCAGCTAAAAGCATTAAGAATCAAATTCAAGTAACTACTACAACCTCTGGGTATTGTTATTGATATATGTTTTTTGTACAAATAAACCCCATATAAATAAATGGCAGGAATCCTAGCTAGGTACCTAGAATTTCAGGAGTCGCTGTCAGATTCAAAAATACTAAAGTTCTTGGGGTTTTAGTACGTAGCTTCAATTCGGTCTCTTCACAATTAGGATTAATCATTTCGTCATTGAGAGGCTGAATCTCATTTTGTTTTTGTCAGCAATGTACAAGTTTTTGTTTTTGAATATATATTTGAACCCTTGAAATCGTGTCCAACTCTTTAATGAACCAAGTTTGGTCTGAAAATAAAACCTGAAAATAAAATAAAAATAAACCTGAACCTGAAAATAAAACCATGATCTAATAGATAATTTGCCACAATTTCTCAGAACGCTAAAAAGTGTATATCGTCGATTTCATGCCTGTTTCTGACATTTTCCTAAAATTCGAAAACAATTTTCCTATCTAAAATAAGCGGTTCTCTAAGGGAAGATCATCATGTATGTTCAGTCACAATTTAATTCTCATGACCTATACTACCCTGCTTATCCTTCCTTTGAGACGAATTTAGCGAACAGCTTTTGGTAATTGTCTTCAAATTGTGAAAATGTCAGATACGAGCTTTAGGGGTGACACTTCTTCCTTTGTTCGAAAAAATTAATTTTTTGCCAAACTTTTCATGACATGTCTCTAGCCATTAAACTCCATGAATGGTTTAAAGGAGCTGATGAAGATTAATATTATGCTTAAAAAGAATAATTTACTTTTTCTATTTTACTGTTGTTGCTAATTTGGTTCTTCCAATGATTGTTTATTGTATTTATCTTAATATTAATAAAACATTTAAAGTAAGCTAATTGTCTGTATCGAATGTCTGTATGTGTGTATGTATATAGAAAAGCGGTGGATTTCTTTTTTTTATATCAAACTTAAGTTCTTGCGGTCTATTGATCCCCTTGTTGGAAAAGAGAGGAAATTTTATTGGTGATCAATTAAGGATCAATGATTCAAAGGATAGACAAAGGCTTTCATTCAGTTTCAGAAACAAAGTTTTGTCTTTAAATCTAACCTTTATTAAAGGTACCTTTGCTTTAATGCCTTGTTGCTTAACAATTTCTTTCCGTTTATGTTAGTTCGGCTGATATTTTTGGTTGTATTATTGGTTAATATTTATTATTATATATCGTTGGTTTATATTACTCAATTTTCATCATCCTTTTTTTGCCATTTCCACGAGTCCTGATACTCCCTAATTGCTAAATGTCTAATATTTTTCTTTAGTATATAGAAATTATGACCTATAAGTAACAGAATCTATACGTTAAATGATTTTCGATAGGCTATTATATTTATTAAATACATCTATATAAATACCAAAAATTCCCCTATAACCCATCCTGCGTCTATTCGTGCCTAAAAATCGGATTGTCTAAGATTTTTCCAATGTTTTTTTTTCAAATTTATAAAGTTGTTGCGCAATACCTTACTTTTGTCAGTGTTGCAACATTGAACCGTGAAAATAAATAAGCAAAACTAATTGGCTAAATTTGACAAAGCTTTTCGTCCGTAAAATTCAAACAGCAATGTTTTGATCCCCAAAGACAACTGTACCTCCTAAGGAAAGCTACAAATTCTAAAGTGTTGGTGTCATATGTTTTTGGCTTATTTTTTGCCGATTTTTCGCCCACATTTTTTTTTTATTTGTATTAACATTTCAGTAAGAATTTGATCAAGTCTAGGCCAGAGATTCCATTTTGCAATAATCCTTAGGGCCAGTCGACATACATTGACATAAAGGTGTCTTATTTTTCATTCAACTATTATCAAGGATTATAGCGTTTCGCCGTCTTTTGATCCCTATTCAAAACTGATTTCTTTAATTTACCTATTTTCTTTGAAGAACCCAGGTTATGCATGCAGAAAAATATTTTTTATTTATGTATTACTTATTCTAGTATGCCCATCGCTGGTGGATGGCAAGGAGTTAGTCCACAAGGCCAGCAAAGTGGTCAGCAAATCGCTAACCAAGCTCAGGGAGCACAACCTGGGAATGTAATGGCATACTCCCTACAACAGTTCCAGGTAAAAATAAATTACTTGGTGTTTTATCTAGTAAAAATCACAGCTTACCGCCTTAGCAAAAATTAGATTTTGTGCTTTATAAAATCGTGTAGCGAAATTCTCCTGAGGGGATAGCTAGTGGCTTGATGCTCCCTACCCCATGTTTGTAGGCTACCAAGTGGAAGCAATGGGGAACGCTTTGGTTGAAGTTGGTATAGCTGGTGTTAGAGACAATGACACTACGTTAAAGGGCATTGCATTGACAATCCCAGCTAAACTCTGTCTAGTAACGTTGTTCATAGCCCTTAAACGGTATTGAAGTCTATTTAGCCGAGTGGGGTTTTTATGTCAATTAAGTAAAAAAAAAACAAGTGTTTTTAACAGAAAGTAAGGAGCGACATTAAAACTTAAAACGAACAGAAATAATTCAGTATATGAAGGGGGTTGCCTCCTCCTCAACACCTCGCTCTTTACGCTAAAGTTTTTTAGTACTTTTGAAAAAAACTTATCATTGTTCCAATTAAATGAACGTCGTGTTTCAGAAGCCATTCTTAAAGAATTGGGAGAAAATTTAAAGTTTAGCGTAAAGAGTGAGGTGTTGAGGGTGAGGCAACCCCCTTCATATACGGAATAATTTCTGTTCGTATTAAGGTTTAATGTCGCTCCTTACTTTCTGTTAAAAAAACCTTTTTTTTATATATTTAATTTCCGAACTTTTTTGAATTAATGCAGGTTTTGAAAGTAGCTAACCGTATATGAATAATTAAAACGAAATTTGCATATTAATTTTACTTTTTTTTGGCTAAATGGCTTTCTCAAAATTTTGATCGTACGAATTTGAGAAAAAAAGGGCGGGGGAGAGTGCCTACTTGCCCTCCAATGTTTCTGGGTTCCTTAAAAAGGGTACTAGAACTTTTAATTTTATTTACTAACGTTTTTATTAGTAATAAATATATGTAACTTTTTCTAACGAATTTTCTCCCAATTCTTTAAGAACGAATTCTGAAACACTATCCTTGTTTAATTGGAACAATGACAAGTTTTTTCATTTTAATGCTGAATCAGCATTACAAGCCCATTCATTTGATATATGTTTATTGACATCAAAACTCCGTTTTTGAAAGTTTCGATTACTATTGAGCCGTATTGCTTATTTTTTATTGTTTTTTTTATTACGTATATGTTATTACGTATATGAGGGGTTCGCCCCCTAGTCAATACCTCGCTCTTTACGCTAAAAGTTCGAATTTTGTTCCAATCACAGACCCCTGAATCACAATGGCCGTTTAATTAGAATAGATATATCTTTTGACAGTACTAAGAAAACGTTAGCGTAAACAGCGAGGTATTGACTAGGGGCGAACCCCCTCATATACGTAATAATTTCTGTCGTTTTAAGTTTTAATGTTGCTCCTTACTTTCAGTCGAAAAAACTTGTTTTTTATTTAATATATGATCGTTTTTTAAATAATGCTGGGAAATCCGCCGCTCCCTTCATAGAAATGTTCCTTCCCCCAAGAAAACATCCTCCATGGAAAGATCCTCTCACATACAATGGACAAAGTTCATAACTTGCAGCCCTTCCCCCGGGAACTTCGGGGGATTAAGTCATCCTCAAAGACATATTTATTAGATTTTCGACTATGCTGAACAAAATGGCTATCTCAAAATTTTGATTGGGTGACTTCGGGAAAAAAATGAACGTGGGAGGGGGCCAAGTTGCCCTCCATTTTTTTTGGTCATTTAAAAAGGGCACTAGAGTTTTTAATTTCCGTTTGAATGAGCCCTCTCACGATATTCTAGGACTACTGGATCGATACGATCATCCCTGGGAAAAAACAACAGCAACAAATAAACACGTATCTGTGATCATTCTTCTTGCAAAAAATACAAAATTTCACATTTTTGCAGATAGGAGCTTGAAACATCTGCAGTAAGGTTTTCTGTTACGGTGAATCTGATGTCTATCACTTTTAGGGGGTGTTTCCCCTTTTTTTTTGAAAATAAGGCAATTTTTTCAGGCTCGTAACTTTTGATGCGTAAGACTGAACTTGATGAAACTTCTATATTTGAAATCAGCATACAAATCCAATTCTTTTTGTGTATCTACTGGTATCAAAATTCCGTCTTTTTTAGAGTTTTGGTTACTATTGAGTCGGGTTGCTCCTAACTTACAGTTCTTTACCACAAACTGTTAGATAGTTATTACTTTGTAATTTTTTCCGGAGGAGGGGGAAATGTAGTAGTATAAACTTTACAGCATTAAATGGCTGCTCTATTTTGTAAAGTGAAATTGACTTGTTTAATTTTTAAAAAGTTCAGAAATAATTTTTAAATTACAGCTTAAAATAAAGAAAAGCTAATATAAATTTAATTTTCACCTAACATGTAAAGAAAGTTTTAATTTAAAAATATTATTTATTGGTTAGAAAAGAAGGATTAATTTGTTATTTTGAATTGTTTGCCTTTTTGGCAACAAACCTCTTTTCAGCTGTTAATGAGCTCCTTGCTATTAATTCCAAACTCGCCTCTGTTTTTTTTTTTTTTTTTTTTTTTTTTTTTTTTTTTTTTTTTTTTTTTTTTTTACTAAAGAGGGAAAATAAAGATTATTGATTGATCAAAGTATTTGTCGAAGTCGATTTCTGGTGAAAAATGAAGGAATCTTGTTATTTTCAATTTGACATAAAAGCCAATTTATTACTTAGACAGAGAAAGTAACTCCACTTTCAATGTTACGCAATATATAATACCATGTTAGTATTATCACGTAGCCTTCATGTTAACGGTGGTAAATTAGGTGATAAATGAGGTTGGTCAAAGGAAGATAAAAGTTGATTTTTATTTGGAGGAATTCATAAATTTTGAAAAAAAAAGAAACTACACTATGGGAAGATCCTACAAAAATCATCCTGTCAAAGGATGTTTTTTTTTTCATCCAGGGTTGCCACTCCTTGGGATTTTTTTTACAAACATTGAAATTTCAGGCCTGAGGTTGGGATCTTGGGAAAAATACATAAAGTGAATAGAACCCTCAAAAATCATGTTTAGTATATACATTATAATTAAATATTTTGAGATTATTTTTCAAACCTTGGTTTTGAGTTTTGCAAATGAATTTTAATAAAGTATTGATTAAGTCTCAGTGGGTAGCCTTGGTAGCATTTTACAAATTAAATTTTTTTGTACAAGATTCTGAAGTTTTTATTTATTTAAGCAAATTAGCATATTTTCCCTTTTTAGAAATTTGAACCATTAATAGGCCAGTTCGAATAAGTCTGTAAGGCGAACAGGGGAGAAATTTCAAAAGAATATTTTATTTCGAAATTTCTAGTTAAAAAGAAATCATGTTTTCTAAAATTTGTAGCTGATAAGATTCGTTTGAGAAGACTGGTTTGTAGAAATGTAAACTATTCATAAGCAATTTTGTTTAAACCCATAAAACCGACAATGGAGAAAATTTAAAAATAAGATTCAATTTTAGTTTTGAATATACTGTACCAATCATCTACTAAGGGAAATGTTTAGAAGTTTATGAGGGTTTGCTTGTGTGCAAGAACATGGATAATATTTTTAATTGCGTTTTAGAATGGACTTTTTATCAGTTAATTTAAGTTTTTAAGGTTTATATTTTCTGTGCAAGTTTTTGGCATGCTATTTCACCGTAATTCTAAGGTTTTAACGTTTCACCGTAAGACGACAATTTTGATATTATTCAGTAGCTTAGATCTGGTTTTATACATCTACCGAATTGGGCATTGCTTTACTCTCTTTTATTATTAAAAATACGGTGAAAATACGTCATAAACATATGGGGGAAAATTTCTAATTTTTAAACGATTTTATATCATTCTTTAAAAAGAAATTGTAAGTAATGCTATAATTCTGCCTCGGTTGGTGGATAAATATGAAACTGATAATTCCAGTCATAAAAATATCTCGTACTTTTCACCCAAGTGGCAGCTGGAGGGCTCTTGCAAAAATGAATGTTTCTTGGGTAATATTACAGTATAAATATTGAACAGAAGCGAAAATTCCTATACTCTCCATTAAAGATTTTTGGGACACATCAGTCGCACACCTTTCTTTGTGACTCCGCCTTCGCGCACGTGCAATGGCAACTTTTTAGCGCGTTACGATGGGATTATGGGAGACCTGTTGTTCTGACGCATTGGTAACTTCCCTTTTCGCTACTGTTTAATATTTATACTGTGGGTAAATATTAACCTTAATCACATCAAATTATAAACATAATTTTTTTTCTTTAGCAAAGGAGTGTTTTTTTGCTTTATTGTACTAATCCTTGTTTTCTAAACATAAGCTTGCCATTGTGATGTTAAAACCAGTCAAGCGGTATTAGCGCTAAAAGTGCGAAAAAATGTAAAAGTGGACTAGATCGAATTTGTTATCAAAAGGTCCATAAATATGTTAAACAGTGCACTTACTTTTATTGCAAAAACTAACGTCTAGTCGTAGTTTTTTTTAATAGTTTTATTTCAATCGAAAGCAGGGGAAGCCATAGACTTTTTACACTGGACTGACACTGTTAAATAAACATATATATGTTGAATAAATAAATATATATATATTGTGTATATTTGCATTTCTGATTGAGCTGACACTACTATCTGGAACGAATTTTTCTTGAAAAAGGGTGTAAAAATTTACTTTGAGGGCCTTTGTTCCTGGCTGTGCTTCACTCGTAAATCACTAAATGTCTGATGTCCCTTGTCTATAAAAATATAAAATTGTTCAAAACACAAGCCGCAAGACAAAATAGGATAAACTTGGCGAAAATATAGTCAAGGTCGCCACATGATATGTCTAAGAAAGAAAAATGTAAGAAAATGCTCAAGTCTTTTGTTTACTTTTACGTAAAAAAAGTGAACTTTTCGAAGGGATTACGCTAGAAATATTAGTTTTTTCGTTTGAATTGCTTGTAGATGTAACTTTTATTAACTATGAAACTAGATGTCGCGCCAAAATATTAGATATTAAAAATAAACTGAAGATAATTAGACAATAAAACTGTGCAAAAATTGTCGGTAATCACTGCCGAAAAAGGATCTTACTAGGGAGACATAAAATTGCTGAAAACTCGTGATAAATTACTTGGGTTGACAACCAAGCGTAAGGTCCTAATTCTTGTCATACAAAATTTTAACCTACACTCGCGTCGAGGGAGGGCTAAAGGCTGTTCACTTGGCTTCAACCATTGTCGAGTTAACCCCTGAAATATTAGATCAAAAAGGCATAATCCCCTTAGATTGTCTTACAACTTTGTACGTTTAAGTATAACACGTAAATATTTTGTTTCGTGTTTTGTTCAAAATAAAGCTAAGGCCTCAAACCCAGTTTTTAGACTATTCTTATTGTCTCTTGAAATAAATTTCGCTTTTGGCACGTTAATGAAAAGAAAGAATGCTCATAAAAATTCCAGAAATTCTTCAGTTCACCATTGTATTGATTAGCTTTTTTCTGATTTAAATGTCCATTCTTCTCTATTCATTTCAATTTTCTAATGATGATGAGTGATAAGGAAATATTTTGTGTATTATAGCTGCCTGTATTTATTTGTCAAATGATGTTGTAAATTGTTCTTTTTATTAAAATCAAAGGGTGTGCTTGTTGCCAGTGCCTCCACTATCCCTAAATTTTCCGGTTTTCCCCAATTTTCTAGAAGAAAAATTGGGCTGTCCTGAATATTCCCGAAAATTATGGCTGACAAAAATTAATTATTTACATTTCGTATTAATTTGGTTCTTTCTGTTCTTTTCCTTTTTTTTCTTTTTTTTCTCTTGATTGATTTATGAATGAAATTATTGCATGTTTTACCCGCACAGACTCCTTAGAGCTTAATGACTAGCTGTTTTTATATGTCTTGTTCCTTGATTTTTTCTTTTAATAAATTAGTTCCTCTTCTTCTTCAGTGTCCATGTATTCATGAACCTTAAAATTTGGCGAGATTTCGGAGGAGACAATTTTCTTTCGGGGAACCCCGAAAGAATTCGGGAAATGTCGAAGTACTACTTGACGCCTCTGTGAAAGAATATTTCTCAAGAAGTTTTCTTGAGTCTTAATCTACGTACATGGGCGCCTGCAAAGACGGGTAGGCCGGGCGTTTGCCCTTCCCCAGGCTGAAATAAACAAAAAGCAACAAAAAATTAATAATCAACTGTTTTTGTGCTATTCGCCTAATTTGGCATTTTTATGGTAAGAAAAACAAAATTTTCTGCCCTCTATTACCTTCTGAAAATTTGTTCAGGCTTTCTAGGCCATTTTTAGTGTATGGCTTTGATTTTCTATTTGTACAGATTGACCCGTAGTTTGATTTTGTAGAGGCTTTTAAAATATTCTATCTGTAGATTTAAAAATTTTACTATTTTCTCCAGGGCTAGAAAGTTGTGGGGAATTCTGCTCCTGTCATGCTTCTTGATAAACTCCTTAGGATTATTATGGCAATCTTTTATCGCTTATTTCTCTGACTATCTTACCTTAGTTCTGCCCTAGGAATAACATATGTATGGATGATAGATAGACTTATCTATCAACAAATGAAATAACATCATTTTTATACAATCCTAAAAAGGGCTTATCCCAGATTTCCCTCTCAATCACTCGGACTATCTGTCTTGGCTTTTTCTACAATTAGCCTTGTCTTGATGCCTACTGCAAAATACTTGATTTTCAATTCAAAATCAACAGAATTCTTCACTTTAGAATTCAAATTGTTGTGGACCTTTTTTCTTCTTCTTCTTGTGTTATTTCAAATTTTAAATTAATATGATATATTCATTATTGACTATACTATTGTGGTTACTTTTACCTAGCCCTTGTTTCCTCTAAATTAATTGGGAGTTTCCTTAGAAGGGAGGAGAAACTCTATAGAGTTTTGTAGCCTCCATAAGAATCTACTATTTATCTTTTTTCCTAAATTTTAAAATAGAGAAGAATTGACTTTTTTTAATGCCCTCTCTTTTCCAGGCTCAGTGACGATTTTAGTTATTCATCATTTTCATCAAGAGTATGGTCACGGTGAAAAACACGGACACACAAATGTAGTGTTTAATTACAAAGAAGTTTTTTTTTTAAGAAATGTGTAGACAGAAGTTTTTTTTCTGGTAAAATGGTTATAGTTGTATGGATGTTTTCATGTGCTAAACAAATAGGGAGGAAAGTTTTTATACAAGAATTGTTTGTAAAAAAAAACAAGAAAAAAAGCATACTTTTGTACCCTGTGTTTAAAAGAAATATATGTTAACTAGTACTATACTAGCGATGGCAAAAGCAATTGGGTTCTTTTGATGTCTTATGAATTGCTTAGCTTCGTTGATACACCACCTTGCTCCCCTCTCCCCTTAGGCGCATATATTATAAACCATTGTTTATAAGGATTTAATTAGTAATTTTGCAGGTTATTAATTGAGACTGATGTGTAGTTATTAGCTATTGTACAAATCCATATCTGGTAGACAAATTCAATCTATCTTTGTTTTGGCAATATTAAATAATGTAAGTTGAAACAATTCTTTTTCAATTTTTTTAATGATGGAGTGGATTGTTTAAGATCTTTAAACATATGTTTTGTTCATTTGCTAATTTACAGATTGCAATGTTTGATTACCAGATATAGAAGAGGGGCTATACATTCTTAAACAAAAGCTGTGATTTTTTTTTGCTCTTTATTTTCTCTTTTTGAATATATAGCCTCTTGCTGTAGAAGTTGTTATAGTGTTAATTCCATTTTTTCAGGGTGATAATCTGGCATTTTGTTGGAATAAGTCTCTTTGGAATAAGATTTGAGATGCTTGAAATTGTGTTTTTATAGAAAGAGAAATATTTTTACAACTGTTAATTAAGAGCAGATAATATTTTTGAGATAATGTTTTAATTTTATTGTCATTTGTTTGATTTGGAATTAACAGTTATAACATTTTAGGAAAACAGGATAATTATAAAAATTAGGTTATAATGTAATCTATTCTGACTTAGAGATATTTTGCAGAAATGATGTGTGTATCCGAACTGATCCGTGGAATAATAAATGATTTGTTAAAAAAATGTGTTTCCCTTTAATACGTAAATCTAGGGTTATTTTTTTCTGGAGATATTGTCTAGGGCTTTTTATTAGGATTCTAGTTTTTTTTGTTTTTTTTTTAGGCATTAATTTATCCAAAGACAAAAGATGAATGCACGGCACTGTATGCACTTTTGTCACGTACATGCAACTCTTTTGCTAATTATGACGAAATTTGGCAAAGGGATTTTTCATATACCGTTTGTCAGTCCAAATCCATTCGCAAAACTCAAAATCCTCAGTAGTCTCTTATATTATAATACCGATAAGATTGTCGTTTTTTTTTTTTCAGAAATTATTTCTACGCAGAGTCATACTCGTTAAAAATCGAGTACAATAGACGTTCGACAAAAACAAAGAAAATGAGGGGGGGGAATTAAGAAAATCACCCTCGTTTTGGGTTCTTAATTATTTTTTTTCTTTTTCGTGTTTTGCCGAACGTCATGTATATGCAATGTGGTCTCAGAAGCTATTTATAAGGACGTTTTAAAAGAAAATTCACATTAATTTTTCTCTTTTACGCATATTAATCAGCAATAAAATCAGTATTATAACTAATTTCTCCCTTAAAGTGAAAATTTTACCTATTTTTCAATAGACGTATGTACACAAAGACCGCGACATTTTATGAACAGGGCTCCCTGAGCTTTTAAATTCATATATAAACGTTTTTTTTTTCAGATCTACCAGCCAGGGTTGCAAGTCCGAAACAACAATAATCCTGTAGAGGAAAGAAAAAATAATAGCTTCAAAAAGTTTTGCATTGACGAACGCTTCTCTATACAATCACCAGACTTCTGAATATGCAATATTCTCTTATGAATTACATATTGCTACAATGTTCCTATAACCTTCACAGTTCATATATACTTGCTATTGGTTTCCTTGCAGAAGAAGGCAAGGATTACAATAGAACACCTTTCAGAGTTTGACAATAGCAGAACCGATTAAAGCTTGCCTTATTTATTTCCTTTTTTTATCAGATTTCAGGGCACCGTCGTCTGACGATATGCCGCTAGCATCTTTTCCGGGGCCGTATCTAGGATTTTCGTTTGGGGGTGGAGGTGGGGGTATTCAGAAAAAACTTTAAAAACGCATCTTAACTGGGTTTCTATGCAATTTTATTGCGTTTTTACGAGCCGAGCAAACTTTTCTGGGGGTGAACCCCCCCCCCCCCTGAATACGGCCTTGATCTTTCTCATTTTCATGTTTTACATTTCTCTTTTTATGTCTTCTTTTAAGATACTAAGGCCAAAAAGAAAATTCTCCTGTTGTGACCGTTCCTGACGAGCAGTATTATGACGGGTAGATCCCATATAACTAGCTCTGCCAGGTATGAGCTGCGACAGCTCTTCTGATGGGCAATAGTTGATGCACTTGTGAAGCATTGGCCTATATCACTTAAGGGGCTTCTGTAATCATTGAGGAGGTTCATCAGATGTTGTTGTTCGATTTTGGATTCGCTGGAGAGGGTTTGGATTTTGGGGTAGCACGAAAAAGAGTAAAAAAAAATTCAAAAACGATGTCCTATAAGATGTGAATAGAGAAGCGACAAAGTGGTCAGGGAAAAGGTTTTTACATCAGAGGATAACTCTAGCTTTAAACTAAAATATTGTAGATAATAATTTAAACTACTATTTGTGCTCCAAACTGTGACTCTGTAATTTTTCTTCTTTTTTCGGATTCATGGCGTCAGAGAAAGCTAATATGATGTTAGCCTTAGTTATTTTCAAATAAATTTTTGCTCACTTTATAATTACCAGTTGTCTGCAGTTAACCCATATAACAGCCGATAATTATAACATTACCTTGGGTGCTTAAAGTAAGGAGTCAGGGAGACCGCCCTCGTCTTTCTTTCTCTCTCTCTATCTCTCTCTCTCTCTCTCTCTCTCTCTCTCTCTCTCTCTCTCTCTCTCTCTCTCTCTCTCTCTCTCTCTCTCTCTCTCTCTCTCTCTCTCTCTCTCTCTCTCTCTCTGAGAAAAAAAAACATAAAAACGTATCAAAATAGGAAAACGAGGAGCATTCTCAATTGGATCTTGGTAGTGCTTGCCCTTTCCTTCCCCGGGAAATTTTTCTTGCAGGAGAAAATGCTGCTTCGTAGGAATAAAATTGCCTTATGATTATCCTTAGTAAAGGTAGTGGTAGCAAGTGGGAAGGCCTGTAGTTTGACATCTTGTTTTCAGTGGTGTAATTTCGTCAATGTCTTGGGGGGAGGGAAGTAGGAGCCAATTTTCCCAACTCAAGTGAAAATTACAGTAAAAACTAAAAAACGCGCCATTTGGTACCATAAAGGTACTTCATAGTACCAGAAAGGTAAATATGTACTAATAAAACTGATCTGTTTCTGTTGATGCTTGAATTATGCAGGTTTATCTTAGCTTTGACATGCTTTTGGAAGAGACTAAATTTCAGTTGGGGGGCAAACTGGGGTCGGGGGGGCATCTGCCCCATAGTAAATTACGCCCCTGCTTGTGCTGTCTACCATTCTTCACAATTTTCTTTGCTTTCCTCTGAGGCCCTTGATGTTTTCCATTAATTCAAAAGAAATTTTTGTTGAACTCGGAAGCTGTTCGAAAATAATTTTCGTGTCAAAAATGATTTTTTTTTTTTTTTTTTTTTTTTTTTTATTATTATTATTATTGCATTGGGGCATAGTTTTCAACAATGACCCATTCATAATAAGATTTTACTTATACCTAGATTAAGTTAGAATCAATTTAAACAAGTCAGAATTTTTTATAGGATTTTTTTTTTATCAGATTTTTTTTTTATCAGATGGAAAATTTGATTTGCTCATACCAGTGCTAGCTAAATCTTGATATTAGTAAAATCTCATTCCGGATGGGACAAAATGCAGTGTTACGTTCTTATGCGGCCGATTATCACGATATAAAAGTTATTTGTAAGCCTGCCTGAATGCTACTTTTAATTTTCATGGTTATAAGCAACAACAAAAAATATAGTATTCCTAAAAACACCCCTACCCAGAAACTGCTAGAACCAGGGTACAAAGTTGTTCTGTCCGTGGAAGGCTTGACCTTATTACCCATTAGGCTATTACGGGCTGTAACCTAAAGGCTTCAAGGTTTGAGAGGGCTAATCCTACTTATTTCAAAACAATAATTTTTTCGATAAGTCGATAAATTTTTCCCTGTGGAGTAACTTCCGTGACGCAAAATAAAGGTAGCATTACGGTAGACAACTTTATTGCAATACACTATACAAACTGGTGTTTTACAATACACAGAGTTTGAAGAAACTTTGTTATTAGTTAGCTCAGTAAACACAACGGTATGGTCTAAAACACTTGACTTGTAACAAAGTAGAATTGAAGAGAGTGAGGACAATCTTTTGATGCTATAGTGTCAACAAAGCACCCGCAGAGATTCATGTCAAAGTAATTTTTAATTTAGCTACGCCTGAAGGAGTCAATAAAGGCTTGAATGTTTTTTACAAAGTTTGGAAATTCGTTAGAGATTTTGGGTCATATACGAGGTACGATAGAAAAGTAAAGACTGATTTTTTTTTCTTAACAACATTTCTGTTGAATTCAAACATCAATATTATCCCGTTCAAAGAAGTTCCCTTGAGAAGCTACACACCGATGGAGACGTTTTTCTCACTCTTTGTAGCAGCGCTGGAAGTCTTCAACTGTTATGGTCTTCAGAATGTCTGTTACGGCCTTTATGATGGTTTTTAAAATCCCAAAATGATGGCTAATCATTTTGGTCACTTCAAAAGGGCACTAAAATTGTAATTTTTGTTCGAATGAGCCTTTTCCCGATATTCTGGGACCATTGGTTACATACGATCATCACTGAGACAAACAAATAAACACGCATCCCTGATCTTTCTTGTGGCAAAAAAAAAAAAAATCTACATTTTTGAAGATGAAAGCTTGAAACCCCTATCGCGGGGTTCTCTGATACGCCGAATCTTATGGTCCTATTTTTATTAAGATTCCTTGACTTTTTGGGGTATTTTCCCTTCTCCCGCTTTTTCTATAATCAGGCAAATTCTCTCAGGCTTGTAGCTTTTGATAGGCAACACTAAACTTAGTGAATCTTTTTATGTAAAAAAGGCTTTGTCTTTTTATATAGTCTATCTATTTATATCAAAATTCTACTTTTTAGACTTTAGATTACTATCGAGATATTGCGGGTGCAGGTACGAGCAAAATGAATGAATTTTTAGAGGTTTTGCGAGTTCAGAATGCTAGAATAGGTTTGAAAATTAATGTTAAAAAGACTAAGTCACTAAGGCTAGGAATAAGTGAAGATGAAAAGGTGACGTTGGGTAACAAAAAGATTGATCAGGTGGGCAGCTTCACTTACCTTGGTAGTATTATTAGTAAAGACGGTGGAAGCAGTGAAGATGTTAAAAGTAGAATAGCCAAGGCTCAAGGTGTTATTCAAAGTTAACAAAAAGTTTTCAAGAATAGGAAGATACGTCTGCAAACCAAGATTAGAATATTAGAAGCTACAGTGATGACAGTGGTCAAATATGGCTCTGAAGCATGGGTGCTCCGAAAAGTGGATGAAGATTTGCTAGATGTTTTCCAGAGAAATTGCTTACAGACTGTTCTGAGTACCCGGCTGATTGACCATACTTCAAACAGTAGGCTGTACGAAAAATGTGGTTCAATACCGCTTTCTAGGGCTATAATGAAAGAACGGTTGAGGTGGCTAGGGCACGTTGTGCGGATGAAGGATGACAGATTGCCGAAGATTGTCATTTCCGGTCAACCGTCTAGGGCTAAACGGAAAGCAGGTCGTCCTCGTCTGGGGTGGGAGGACGTCATGAAGAAAGATTTAAAGGAAATGGGAACTTCCTGGGAGGGTGTAAAAAGGGAGGCTTTGAATAGATTGGGACGGAGGAGGAGCGTGCGTAGCTGTGTTGGCCTCAGGCGGCTTGATGCTGCGGTGAGTTGTTAGTAGTAGTAGTAATATCTCATCTTTCAAGCCGTTTTTAGGTTGTCCTTCCGTCAAAAGGTTGTAGGATCCCTTCCGCAGTAGCACCAGATTTACAAATATTCAACGAAAATAAATTTTCCTTTCACTTCAGAATTTTTCTGTTTGCCTTATGTTCACTTCCTCCCACTTTAATCCGTAATGCCTCCATTTCACTCAAATAAGGAATCGGTCTTTACATCATCTCACATAACAATACTCTTTATTACAATAAAACATAACAATAAAATTAAACAAAGTTTTTATTTCCAATTTTAAAACTTATTCTTTCAATTATTTTGACACAACCCTTTTTCACTACTAAAAAATTCAGAAATACCTGTATAAAACCGCGCAACTAGAATTTTGGTGACATTTTGACTTTTATTGACACATGTACTCTTTAACGCTCTTGGTTGAAGCAATAAGAGATTCCATTTAGGGTAATGTGTAAAAAAAAATTACACCTTTCTAATCCATGTTTCAAATGGTGTTTTTGAATGCTCTTATAAGCTGTTGTTTTAATATAGGGATCGTTGGAGTTAAGTCTTGCTGCTCCCATTTCTGTTTAAAATTGTCTTCCCTTTACTCTATGTTTCAATCATTCCAATTATTGAGATGATTTTAGCAACTTCATCCAGTCACATTCTAAAATTTCGAGCATAGACCGTGTAGGTATTTCCTCAGTTTGGGAGGCTGTATGTCCTTATCTCCCCTTTTAAATACAAGACAAGTTGAGTTTAATTTGGCTTACGCACGAGGGCGTAAATATCGTTTAGATGCAAAAGACCGTTAAAATAAACAAGAGAACAACTGAAAAATGCTTGAAGTTGCTGGTTAAATCTAGATGGTTATTGAATGGGCCAATTTTGTGATTGGGAGTTGTAGATTGCGTTTTGGAAAACTCGCCCAATTCTACATTAAATAAAACAATGTAACTAGCAGAAATATCTTTCTGAGTGAAAAATATCCGGATTGGATAAACATACCCTACCCTTGGTTTAAATCAATATATTTCATGTAAAAGGTTGGACACGACAGAAAGAAAGGTTTTTACTAAAAGCCCTTGTTTCTCTGTCAATTGTCATATTCGTATCTTCTTCTACTTTTATTTGTGCTTATAGGGTTTCCAGTCTCTTTAACCCGTATCTGTAAAGGGTAACTGGTTGTCACGTTTTGTTCTTTCTATTCGATGTCGGATATTTGATCCTTATATGAAACTTATGAATTTTTTACAACAAGCGAAACGACTGGTTTGACGGGCGGGAAAAGGAGGAATTAGTTTGTAGGGAAATCTTCTACGTCGCATTCAACGTTCCCGCTGAACCCTAGGAATCACATTGTTGCTGCTCCCGGTGGAGGCTACATTATTATTGCTCCTGCTACATTACGACCGCGACGTCAGGCGCCTAGCACCTGTAATGCCGCCGCTGCTTCCAATGAATCTGGTTTCGAAAAAAGCGTAATATCCCCACTTTAATATTAATTTTACCTTCGTTTTCTTCTTGAAATAATCCCCTCTTTCATTTATTCAACTTTTATTATTTATCTTAAGCAGGTTCACTTACGCTTTTTGTTATAAGAAAAGAGAAAGAAGACCTATCGGCATTTCAGCCAATGAAATCCATTGATTAGTCATTTCACGACGCTGGAAACATTTGAGCATTTTCCTTGTGAAGGGATAAATCTAAGAAATTAATATTACCAATATCAATAGAATAAATAGAGAGCCTGTGAAATAGTACAGGCTTGGAACAACCTATGTAAACATTTGTCTCTGCTTATGCGAAAAGCATGTTTAATCCTTTCCAATTATTATCTCCAATATTCAATAACAATCTCGTTTGGTTTCTCAAAGTTCCGGATTAATCAGTAGAATAACAAGTAGGCAATGTCGATGGATTTCTAGGCAATTGTTGACGGTGGTGACAATAATTCCAAGTTTACTTTACTGGTAATTGACAGGGGCTAATTAATTTGTCGAAATTTGCCTTCTTATGATTATTTTCAGATACACATATATGGTGGCGTAGCCAGTGACGTGCGGAATGCTCAGGTTGGCTGGTGCAGTAAGGCAACCAACAAATAGATATTTTTGTGACTTGGAGAATTCTTCATGGTGGAATGTATGAAATGCAGAAATTTTTGCTATAGCATGTTAGAAGCATTAATATGATTGGATTGGTAAAATAAATTGACAAGGTTGGCAAAAAATAAGCAAAAATAGGCCGTGTTTAGTAGTTATTTGACATTCGAATAAAATAACTGAATTTAACAATCCCCGGTTTTCCTGCAAATATATTTTTGGTGTTGTCTAAAATTGTAAACTATAGGAGACATGCGAGTGCAATTGCTTGGCAGACCTCATCAATCGATTCGTTGAGAGACGCAACTATAGATAGCATGTTTCAGTCAAAACCGTAAGAGACGCAGGGCATATGTTATGAAATGTGAAGAGTGTACCCTTTGGGTAATTAAATTAAAAAAAAACAACTAGTTTCTCAACTGAAAGTAAGGAGTAACATTAAAACTTAAAACGAATAAAATTAGTCTTTATGTAAGGGGAGCTGCCCCTTCCTCGTGCCTCGCTTTTTACGCTAAAGTCTTAATCTGTGAACACTCTTTCATATAATTTTTTTTTGCAAAGGATCTGCCATCTCGACAGGTTTTGAGTGTTTAACGAGTTTTCCGTGGCTGAAATGCCATTTGCAATGTAGTCCTTATTTTGTTAACTCAAAAACGCTTAAATTTTAAGGTGACAAAAACAAGGTAAGAAAAGAGAAAAAGATGAAAGTACTAAGGATAAGCAATAAGAAAAATGACCTGTAATTCTTCAACTGTAGACTTTACATTCACAACTTTACCAGCATTGAGTTTTAATATTTGGCTCTAGTGGAGCTTCGAAAACCTCCATGTCCTCATCTGTGGACACTCGTTTTTAATCAAGTAATTGAGGAAACTAAAACTGATGGGCTTTGAAGTTTGTTGCATTTTCTTTTGTTTTAATATTATCAAGATTGGTCGTTTAAGTACTTTTGTAAGATTTACTAATCTATTGGAAACGAATATCCATGGCAAGGACATGGAGATTTTCATGGCTCCCGCTCCCCCAGAGCCATATGTTTAAACTAAATGCTGGTAAAACTGCCAATGCAAAGTCTACAGCCGAGAGATTACGCTTGATTTTTCATCTTCAAATTTAAGCGTTTTTGAGTTACCAAAATACACAGGAAACAAATACATATACAAAAGTCACAGGAGCTTTCTGAAAAAAATTGCAGGTGGCATTTCAGACACGAAGAACACATGAAACACTTAAACCTTGTCTAGATCCTATGCATAAAAAATCTGTAAGGGAATGGCCATAGACGGGGACGCCCAGTCTCGGGAGGATAAAGTTCTCTAAGTCTATTTCTTATTCAAATTCACGGCTCTTGTGTTTTCCGGAATCGTTCGTAAGGAATCGGGACAAAAAGTCAGACTTTGGTGTAAAGAGCAAGGGGTGAGAAAGGGTCACTTTAACCCTATTTAGCTTTCGCCCTTGACCCTTCGTTAATAGTAGACCTGCCTTAGTCTTGGCTTGGACTTCAAGGTTTAACCTAGGTGACCATAAAATGTGACACGATGTCAAGATTAGCCACTATATTCTCTATCTTGAACGTTTTTATTTACATTTTTTTTTTGCGATAAAAGGAGACTTATTTGATTTCCTTCCATATTTCTTGACTTCGCTCTTGAATTTATAACAAGTTGTAAACCAATATCGATATTCACACAGATTCGATTGATTCAAAATTCTTTTCTCCTAAATTTGCTGGGAATATGTTCCCTTCATTTCACTTTATTCATCCAGAAAACAGGCATCCTTTGGCATGTCATTATAGAGTCTAAACATGAACTTTCGCCTGGGGCATGTTGTAACTACTTTCGAAATTAGCATCTCAAGTGCAATCTCTTCATTTCCGTATTCAATGAACATTTCTGAAATTAACCACAGCTTCACAAATGCTTCTTACCTCCCCCTTCAAATAAACTAAGATCTGATCAGATGCCGCAAAATCCTGATGACAAAACAGTAATTGAGCATTGGAAATTCACTCTTAAATGCATGCTTTGAGATTAAATTCAAATATTTAGAAGGGTCTTATTCCGCATTATTTGGAACCAGTAACTTCTGACGTAAATCTTAGATCGGGGAAAATATTAGCGAATGATTTAAAATGAAACTCTAAGAACAAAGTTAGCCAACAATCAACAGTATAAGCAGAATTTTTGGAAGCTCTTTCGATTTTTGATAATCTAGTATATGAATAAATGTGCACAAAAGGGGGTTTCAACTAGTTTATTTTTAGACCCGAAACGTATGGTCCACTTATTGAATTAATCAACTCCATAAAACCAACGATGGAGAAAATCGACCTTGGATATGGATTAAGGTTTTTGACCATATTGCACAAGTAATTTGCCGAGAAAATATCAGATTTTATGAATAGTTTTTTATATTCTATTTGTAAATAGGTGTAAGGACACCCATAAAACTTATTCTGGGTGAAGGAAAGGGAACCAGCAAAATTTTGTCCTTTGGGGGCAATTGAGCAGCAATTTATCCGGGGGGGCAAAGATTTGAAAGGAATGTTTTTCTTGGGCCCAAAAAGTTTATTTTCTCAAACGGTTTAAATTAAGGTTTTATTGTAGAAACAATTCTCAAAAGCAGAATTTCCGGACCAATATTTTACCTTCAGAAATGAACCAATATTTTACCGGAAATTCTGCTCAAAAGCAGAATTTCCGGACCAATATTTTACCTTCAGAAATAATATGCGTAAAACGAACAAAATTAATGAGTGTCAAACCTACCAAGTTTTACGCTAGTCTTATGTTCATGGTCTTCTTAAAGGAAGATGCTTTACAATAGATAAATATTTTGGGTAAGTCTGGATCACAAAAGTGATGGATAGGAACCAAAATTGTTCAATAGATTTCATTGTGGGAGTAGTCATGGCTGAAGTGGTCGGAATCGGAACAGGGTTGGTCATGGTGGGTGTAGTCATAGTAGGAGTGGTCTTTTTAAGAGTAACCATTCAGTGATTAGCTGAGGTAGGAGAATTCGTTGTAGAAATAGTCACATTAGGAGTTTTCCCTGAATGAACAGTTTTTCAACAAGTAGTGATGGTAGTATTACTCATAGTAGGAATAGTCATGGTAATTGTAGTAGCGATAAGAGTAGTCATTTAAGAAGCATTTGTGGTTGAAATAGACGTAATAGAAGTAGCTATGTTAGATGTGTTCGCTGTAGGTTATCTTTACCGACAGACGTCATGGTAGGGATAACCTCAGTAAGGGTAGTCGTGTCGAAGGAATGGTCGTGGTTGTAGTTGTGGTAAGGGTGGTCTTCGTCGGAGAATTTTTATAGGAATTTTCTTGGTATGGCTAATCAAACAGTCCGTGGCAAAGAACTGTAAGTAAGAAGCGACCCGGCTCAATACTAACCAAAAATCTAAAAAACGGAGTTTTGATACCAGTAGATACATAGAAAGAATTGGATATTTATGCTGATTTCAAATATTTAAGTTTCATTAAGTTTAGTTTATACCCATCAATAGTTACAAGCCTGAAAAAATTGCCTTATTTTCGAAAAAAGTAGGAAACACCCCCTAAAAGTGGTAGAATCTTAATGACAATCACATCATCATATTAAGTGTATAAAAATCATTTTTTTAGCAGTTTCAAAAGAGTTATAAATTCTAATTAAACGGCCTTTGTGATTCAGGGGTTTGTGATTCGAACAAAATTCGATTGTATCGTATCTGTCGTATCGTAAGAAAAATCATAAAAAAATTAAAGTTAATATGCAAATTTTGTTTTAATTATTCATGTGCGATGAGCCAAAATCAAAGCTGCATTAATTTAAAAACGATCAGAAATTAAATTAAAAAAAACAAGTTTTTTAACTGGAAGTAAGGAGCGATATTAAAACTTAAAACGAACAGAAATCATTCCGTATGTGAAAGGGGCTTTCCCCTCCTCAACGCCTCGCTCTTTACGCTAAAATTTGACTCTGTCTCACAATTCTATTTTTAAAACAATAAAAAACTTTAGCGTAAAGAGCGAGGCGTTGAGGAGGGGGCAGTCCCTTTCGTATACGGAATAATTTCTGTTCGTGTTAAGTTTTAATGTCACTCCTTACTTTCAGTTAAAAAAAACGTTGTTGTTTTTTTTTATTTAATTGTGGTAAGAACAGTCACCGTATGAGTAGTAAGTAATGCATTAGGAGTGGAATAGTCGGAGTTGAAGCAGCCATTATAGGAATGGTCACGGTGGTAGTATTCCTAGTATGGGCTGTTTTTATAGGGGGAGTTGTAATAAGAGCAATTCTGGTGCAGGGATAGTCATTTTAAAAGTAGTTGGGGCTGGATCCGACATAGTAGTGGTAAATTGGGTGGGAATAGGCTTGGTAGGAGTAGTCCTGCCAGTAAGAGTCGTCATGGTAGGAGTAATATTGGTAAGAGTAGTCTTGGTAGGAGCTATCGGTTAACGAGTTGTGTTAACTATTGTAAGAGCATTCGTGGTAAGAGTCGTCTTGGTTGGAGTAAACGTGCAGGAGTAGTCACGACAGAAGTTCTCCTTATAAAAGTAGCCAGGGAAGAAGTTGTTGCTGTCAGAGTAGCCATGATAGGAGTCTATCGTAGGTGTCTATGGGCGTCTGTGTTGTCAAAATGGTGCATTGGTAATACCTCAGGAACGGCTATGGGTATTAAGTTGAAGCTTTAGTTTCTATGTTGAGAAACTATGTGGATATATCTGCAATATATCGAGAACGACAATGGGTCGTTGAAATGCCAAAATTAAAGTTCCAGTGCTTTTTTAAAAGCCAAAAGCTATTGAAGGGCGCAGCACCCCTGTTGTTTTCGTTTTTCCTTTCCATCATTTACATCCACGAATACCATCCAATCAAACCTTTGAGATAACCATTTGTTCAAAATAGTCGAAAGGTTCAACAAATATGTCTCCAGAGATGACATGGGTCCGACAACCCCTGGGCTAAAGGTTGTATATTTCACAATTTACCCATTTTTTGCACAGACTTTATAACGGAAAAGGGGGCGTGTTTGGTCTTGGGTTTCTGATTAACTCGTGTGTGTGAGTGTCTTAAAATGGGTAAAAAAAAACCTTTCCTCCAAATTAATTGTATTTCGAGTGATCTATTATGGATCAGTCACTCGGCCAAGATTGCTGTAGTTTTCTAAGACTGCAATTTGGAAACGACATGCGTACCCGAGTAAATCATAAGACGTGATAAGTATCGGATTTTTCAAATTATGTACAAATCTTCGAAATGGCTTCAGGGAACAGTCTGAAACTTTGGAGGAGTATTATAGGATCATTGGAGTGAGTGAGTGAGTGAGTGAGTGAGTTCTTTATTTAACAATCAAAATCATAACAAAAAACTACATCAACAAAATCTCCCCCATAAGGCTCCGTGGCCGGGAAAGAACAGGGGAGAAAAAAAATACCAACACAAAAAAGTATATAAACAAAATACCAACACAAAAAAATATATAAACAAAATCAAAAACAACAAAAAAAAATCCATTCACCCTACCTTAATAATCCCCAGAATGACAAGCTGGGCAGGGGATAACACATGAATTCACCAACTCAAATAAATATCCAACTCAATCCAGAGACATCAACTCCAAGGGAAACCGGAAGAAAACTTAATTACTAGCTAGAAAATCTCTAACATGGAGTATGAAGAATCTTTAAATTGCTGGAAGTGCGGAGATGGTAAGTCGATTGATCAGAAACAAAAGATATATTATTACATAGAGCAGCAGGAAGATGGCCGTGCAACTGTAAAAAGATGAAAGAAGAACAAGAAAGAAAATAGAGAGATTTCAAATCAAGCAAGGGTTTAAGTGAAGATCGGTTAGTTTCCTTAATAAGAGTCCTTGCTTTATCATAAAGTTTTGAAAGTGGCATCAGAGACGAGGGAAAAGTTGACATCCAAATAACAGAACAATATGAAACATAAGACTGAACTAGGCTTTAGAACAAGATTCTAAGAATCGACCCTGGAAATATGTGTTTGAGCTTTCTAAGAATTCCAAGACTCCTGGAGACTTTTATTTTAATCAGGTCAATATGCTTGAAAGAAAGATTTTTGTCAAGCAAGATGCCTAGGAATCGAACGTAACGATCCCTAGGTCTACTTAGAGAACCTCTTGATACATGTATTTCATTTAAGTCAGGGCAAGCCTTTGAAACTCTGGAGAAAATGAGAAAAAATGACTTCCCGACATTTAAGACAAGATAATTTACATCAAACCATTGGATATTTCTTTCAAAAAGGGCATTTATCTTTGAACGAAGATCAGACTCAGTTTTACCAGCTGTGCCAAGGGTACTGTCATCAGCAAACGCAACAAGTGCATCCGGTAAAGACGAACTCCTGTCACAGATAATGACGGATGCTGGGGGACAAAGGCGACAGCAAATGGTAGATATAAATTTTGAACCGTATTAATAAGGTCATTGACGTAGATTAATAGGAGTATCGGCCCAATAACAGATCTTTGTGGAACGCCAAATTCTATTCCCGAAGGGTTAGAAAAGTGCGGATCAACCGAGATGACTCGATCAGATAAATATGATAGAAGCCAAGAATAAGCATTCCCTCTTATACCAATATGGGACAGTTTCCAAAGAAGAATTTTGTGTGTTAATGAGTCGAATGCTTTTCATACATCGAGAAAAAGAGCAGCAGGTATCAGACCAGAGTCAAGAGCTGAGTGTAAATAATTCAAAAGAGTTGCGCATGCATGCTCAGTTGAGTGCTTCGCCCTAAAACCAAACTGAAAATCATGAAAAAAGTGTTTAGAATTAAGAAAATTAAGAAGTCGAGAAAGCGTAGGTTTTCAAATATTTTACTAAAAACTGATAAAAGGGATATGGGACGATAATTTGTAGGATCATTCGTTGATCCACTTTTAAAAAGAATAATTACGCGAGAACACTTTAAAGCACTTGTGAAAACACCGTTTTCAAAGGAAACATTGATAAGTCTCGTGAGGGCAGAAACGATGACAGGAAGAATGAACTTTACAACCTTAGTCGGAATACGGTCTGGGCCAGAAGATGAAGAACCCCTCAAACCATTGACAATTCTGGCTATTTCAGCTTCAGAGGCAGGTTCCAATGCCATTAATTTAGGACAAGGCGGTCCAAGGTAAGACCTAAAGTCAGGTAGAGAAGAAGAAGGACTTACAGAAGAGGCTGTAGTTTTGCCGATATTAGCAAAATAGGAAGTAAACGCATCTTGAACTTTTAGCTCACCCTCTACATTTTCGCCTTCCATCACAATACTTGAAGGGACAGAAGGAGGCAGAGAAGATGGCCTGATAACAGAATTGATTACTTGCCATGTCTTCCTAAGCCTTCCAAAGATTATTTTTCTTCCTCCAACTTTTAAGGATTCCCGGAGTCAACCAAGAATTCAAAGGGGTTGTTCTTTTCGATGCCGGATTCGACTGGGGCGCAACACATGTATCCAAGGTAACTTCTCTCAAAGAATCATAAAAAGAATTAAACAAAGAATCTAAATCTGATTCATTTTCAGAAATACTCCACAAACAACCCGCCAACCGTGACCTAAGAAGATGCAAACCCTGATTATTAAATTTTAAAGAGGAAAAACCAGCTCCTTGGTTCCTCCTTGACAACACATCGGAAAAATCATACGTGGAAAAAACAGGAAAATGGTCTGAGATATCACTCGTCAACACAAAATTTTGCACCAAGGTTAACGATGAAAAAATATTATCAAGCAAAGAAGCAGTAGTGTTAGTAATGCGAGTTGGAATGCATGCAGAAGGTAATGTTCGACAAGCGAGCATTGTTGAAAGAAAATCCAAGGACGAGGATGACCTCCGGTCACACAAATTAAGGTTGAAGTCATCCATAACGACAAGTTCACATGAATGAAGTTGGATTGTTTCCAAAGCCTCATCAAGAATCTGAAGGAAAGAGGGATCAGACCCACTAAGAGACCGGTATATATTACCAACAATCAAAGTTTTAGCTTGGGTTTTAATCTCAATCAATATAGATTCAAAATTCCTTCTACAATCAATATAGATTCAAAAATTCCTTCTACATTTCTTGACAGGTCAAGTCTAACAGAGTACGGAAGTCATTCCGAAACATAAACAGCAAGGCAACCTCTTGCCATCCTACTTCAATTTAAACATTCCATCTTGTACCCAGAGAGATGCAATAGAGATTCATTTTTCGAATCAAGGAAAGTCTCACAAAGACCAATAAAATCAGGGTGGCCACTACGCACTATTTTTTTCAACTCATCAAATGAAGAACAAAGGGCCTGTACATTAGGCTGAAGCACAGAGAAACTACCATCTCGTTTGGATACTTGATCTAAATCCGATACATACTTGATAGTAACTGAAAAATGGGGATTTGATGGTGATTTATTAGACTGACCTACTGAATTATTAATCAAGTAAAATGAATAATCAGGTCAAACTATAAAACAACTAAAATTGCTAAAAAAAGTAGGACTAATGCTCTGTAATCCTTTTAAAGGCCAGAACGTCATTTTCGCTCTATTGAAAATAATTTTTATTTGAAGCAGGAGGTTTCATTTGTCAGAACATTGGCTCTCATTTATTCAATGATTGTAATTTATGTTCCTGTTAAGCTTGGATTATTGAAAGACTTTATTTCTGATCGTCTTTGGATTAATATTGCTCCTAATTTTCTTTAAATAACTTCTTTTTTTTATCTTTTCTTAGATACATTTTAGATAAGTCTCTGTTTTTCTAAGATAGCTTACGTTTGAGCACTTTTCAGAGCATAGGCTATCCATTCAAGGTCATCCTTGACAGCTAGTGAAAACAATACATTACTAATTTGAAGATGAAACGCCTATGAATGGATAAAATAGATCAATTAAGAAAGGGTGTCTTTCGTCTTTGATTTCCTTTGAACACATGATCGACTTGAGGTAATAATATAACAATAGCAGTAGATTGTATCTATTGAATTTGCATAAAGCTATAGCAATTACCATGTTATTCTATAGAAGCTCTACACCTTTTCAAAGAGAGTGAGTATCCTCTCACATGGTCTTATGCCCCTTCCATTGTTATTCTATGGGACCTCTACACGTGATTAAACACGTCATGAAACTACGTGCTATTTGCTTATGTCCTGTTGGCACCATTCCTAACGAGTGGGGATTCCCCGCCTGTTCCTAAACATTGCAAAAAAGATAACAGTATGAACGGGGGATTCCCCGCACACATTTGTTTCAACTCCAAGTTTTTTTTTTCAACCAGAGTGGGTTTTTTTTTCGAGCTGACACCTGTTTTTTAGGCAGCCAATCAGAGAACTGCTTAAAAATTCGTCATTGAAACCCCGTATAAAATGGTCATGCGTTGGAATTTAATTAAATTCTTAAATTTATTTCCAGATAAAAAGAATTTACCAGTAAATTGAATTTTCAGGGGGACTTAGCCCCCTCCCCTCCAACAATACAAAATTTTAAAATATAATGAGTATATTCGATAGAAAACGCTAAGTATGCTTTTTTCTATTATGTAAATAAAATCTCTCCTCCATAGCTATGTTTACATGTTTTAATTGTTTTGAAAAATAGTTCTTTTTCGTTCAAAAATGTCCATTTTCCAATCGTGCGTTTAAAATGTGCTGTCATAAAACCATTTGTGTTTAGTCAGTTACCAAAGAGGGGGTGATTTCAAAACAACATTTGGCATACGCCTTATCTGAATTAAGAAAATAAACGAAAAGACGGGCTTTGTCTAATTCTAACAGGAAACTCAGAATTGATAGGGGGCAAGATAAAAAAAGGGGTAATTAGTGATTGGATAATTTTTTAACGTGAAATCTCTGAATAAAATATTTTTGGAGAAATTATTTAAAAGGTTTAGTTTATTTATTCTAAAGATAATAACATTGGCCTCAACAGCAAATCATTTTAATACTTTTCCACAGGGGGATTTCCAGTAGGTATGTTAAGATTCAAGCTAGTTCTTGTAGGCTACCTTTTAAAATAGATGTACGGTGCACGAGGGTTCAGTTAAAGGGGGTACAGTTACACGGGGTTTAGTTAAATGGGGTCGAGTTACACGAGGGTTCAGTAGCACGAGGGTTCAGTAGCACGGGGGTTCAGTTGTACGGGGTTTCGGTTATACAGGGGTTCAGTTACATGGGGGTTCTGTTGCCCGGGGGTTTAGTTAAATGGGGCTTGAGTTGCACGGGAGTTGAGTTGCACGAGGTTTCAGTTGAACGGGGGTTCAGTTACATGCGGATTCAGTTACACGGGGTTTAGTTAAATGTGGTTGAGTTGCATAGTCTCGTTGGAAAAAATTGGAGTTCATACTTAAACAGTTCTATTAAGAGCTATTGCTATGGAAATGGCTTATTTTTGAATCAAAACTATGCTTTTCTGACTGAAGATACACATTTGGATCAGAAAACATGAAAATGTACACAATTGAAACAGAGAAGTGTGTTTTGACGATATTTTCTATAATTTCGTCTGAAAAATAGGAGTTCACGCTTAAAAAGTTCTATAAAGAGCTATTTTTATGGAAATGGTTCATTTTTGTACCAAAACTAGGCTTTTCTGACTGAAGATATACATTATAATCAGAGAAATGTGTTTTGATAGTATTTTCTATATTTTCGTTGGAAAAAATTGGAGTTCATACTTAAACAGTTCTATTAAGACCTATTTTTATGGAAATGGTTTTATGAGGGCTGGCGTATCTGATGAAATAATTTAGGTCGTATGATCAATTTAATTTATTTTTTAATTCAGTAGTTTTTCAGTAAGGACACTCGATATTCTAAAAGTGTTTGATTCAAACTTTTACCTTGAGCATCTATGTTGTTAGCAGAATTTAAAAAAGGATCGTTTATGAGTGCTGGCGTATCTGATGAAATAATTTAGGTCGTATGATCAATTTAATTTATTTTTTAATTCAGTAGTTTTTCAGTAAGGACACTCGATATCCTAAAAGTGTTTGATTCAAACTTTTACCTTGAGCATCTATGTTGTTAGCAGAATTTCAAAAAGGATCGTTTATGAGTGCTGGCGTATCTGATGAAATAATTTAGGTCGTATGATCAATTTAATTTATTTTTTAATTCAGTAGTTTTTTTTTCAGTAAGGACACTCGATATCCTAAAAGTGTTTGATTCAAACTTTTACCTTGAGAATCGATGTTGTTGGGTCCCAGTCCACCAGCCAGAATGGTTGAAATCCACTAGCTCAGAAGTGGGGTCTTAGTCCACCAGCCTGAATGGTTGAAATTCACTAGCTCAGAATTGGGGTCTTAGTCCACCACCCTGAATGGTTGAAATTCACTAGCTCAGAATTGGGGTCTTAGTCAATGTTCAGATTGGAGCGTTGGGGTCCGACTATCTGGGCTTTATTTGTCAAGGCCTGAATGCTAAGCGATGGACATGAGCTCGATTGGGATCCCCATTGTGAAAATGGAAGACAAAAAACAAAAATATATTGTCGGTAAGTGTGTAGAGCATGGCATGGTTACCGCTAGGGTAACAGTCTAACCGTTGACGGTTTTAGGTATCCGTGAATAAGTTCTAAGGCGAGAGTGGAAGTTGGGACAAATTTTTGGAGGTGCCCACATCACCTGCCCAGAGTCTCAGGCAAGTGACCCTAAATTTGAAAAAGTGGAAATTGGCAGATTTTCTAAACTGAGCTGATACAATGAATAGATACTGTTGGGAAAGTGATTGGAGACGCTGGGCATCCGTGAACAAGTGCTAAATTGAGAGAGGAATTTGGGACAATATTTGGGGGCGCCCACCCGCCCAGAGTCTCCGGCAAGTGAGCCAAAAATTTAAAAAACACACAATTATTTTTTCTGTTCAATTATTTTCAGTGTAAGCCAATATAATTACCTCATTCTTTTATTCTAACTTAACTTGTAGGAATAGGACTTCTAGAATAAGGATTCATTCCCTCGACTAAATCAGTTTTTTCATGTAAAATGGTGAACAAAAGACTATTAATTCTCCGTATTCTTCTTCTTCTTCTTCTTATCTATCTAAACGTTGCGCTGTGTTTGTCACACCAACTAGTAAATATTTATCGGGCTTTTATTTTTTCTGTTCAATTATTTTCAGTGTAAGCCGATATAATGCTAGGGGGAGTAAAAATGGTAGTTATTTAGTACCCAGTAAACAGGTGACTTGATATGCTTCATTAGAAGTAGGTTATTGCTAATGATACCTCCTCGACAGATATTTTTATGGCTCTAACAATTGTACTCTATGCTTGCCCTGAGACACGATGTGGCTTTCCCACTATTGCTCTATGGCTGGTTATTGACACTACCTAGTTTATTGCATGTATTAAATCAGTATTTTTTACACAGTGGAACGATAAACACATAACTAATATCTCTAAAAAAGTGAAGATGGAGCATTTTAATAAAGTGTGTTCACATAACAAGGTTACTGTAGCATTGAATGCCAACATGGATAAGTATTTAAACTATGAAACAAGTACAAGTGGAAGCACTATTGGAAATGTATGCATGCATTTTCATGACAGTAAGGAATTAAATTTCTTTGGAATACCGAAAAAATTCAACTCTTATGTTGGTGGACATGCGAGATTGAGATCTCCAGAGATAATTGCACTCAAAGAGAATGCCAACATAAAAATAATCGTTGATGATAGAGGACAACTCCTTGCTACTGTTGCAGGTAACACATTATCTACTGATACATCCAATCGTCACCTTTCGGGTATTAGCATTCAACGGAGGATCAATAAAAGAAAGGCCTACTCTTCTACTAATATCGTAAACCATATCTTGTCTAAGTGCCGAAACTGTTACCTGTGTAAAAATAATGTGATAATAGACAGTGAAATTGCCAGAAAAATAAAAAGGGCATTGTCAGAAAATATCATTATGGAATATAAAGATGAATCGATGAAAAACAAAGCACCAGAAAACGTTACTACCATTGATCAAACAGTCAATGAACCAAATAATACCAAGGATGAAAAGCATATTGAGCCTGTTGATGAGACACCAGTAAAAATTGTGTATGACTCAAAATGGAATAATGATTATTCTACTGATTACGAACTAAGAGAAGACAATAGCTATAATATCAAGAGAGAACATGGTGAACTATTTTAGGGAACAGATTCAAAATGTCCAAAGTTAATCATTGATATTAATAATGTATCATAATATATTTTTTGTATTAATATTCTAAATAGCATTATTTCATTAAAAATATATTATGCATTACATTGTTATGTGTTCATTATTTTTAGAGTAAGCTAGCATATCAAACGTTTAGAATGTCTAATAAAACGTCGGAGATGTAAGAAAAGGAATTTGCATACATCTATTGTCAGACACATGGGATAACATTGGCAAAATCTTGGTATCAGAATGAATAAATTATTTATCAACATCCGTTATTGGATATGTCATTATGAAAAAATTGTAAATAAGTAAGTAACAAACTCTTTCTTGAATTCACCTCTTGGATACACAATACAGAAATTTAATTAAGGAAATTACGAAAAAAATTGTAAGTAAGTAACAAACTCTTTCTTGAAGTCACCTCTTGGATACACAATGCAGAAATTTCACTTAAGAAATTATCAAAAATTGTAAGTAAGTAGCAAATTCTTTCTTGAATTCGCATCATGGATAAATAAAAAAGACATTTCATTCAAGAAATTATGACAAAATTCTAAGTAAGTAACAAACTCTTTCTTGAAGTTACCTCTTGGATACACAATGCAGAAATTTCATTTAAGAAATTATGAAAAAATTCTAAGCAAGTAACAAACTCTTTCCTGAAGTCACCTCTTGGATACACAATGCAGAAACTTCATTTAAGAAACTATGAAAAAATTGTAAGTAAGTAAGTAACAAATTCTTTCTTGAAGTCACCTCTTGGATACACAATACAGAAATTTCATTAAAGAAATTATGAAAAAAATTGTAAGTAAGTAGCAAATTCTTTCTTGAATTCACCTGCTGGATAAACGAAAAGACATTTCGTTCGAGAAATTATGACAAAATTCTAGGTAAGTAACATTTATTGTTTTCACGCTCTTGGATATACAATACGGAAATTTCGTTCAATAAATTATGAAAAAATTGTAAGCAAGTAACAAACTCTTTCCTGAAGTCACCTCTTGGATACACAATGCAGAAACTTCATTTAAGAAACTATGAAAAAATTGTAAGTAAGTAAGTAACAAATTCTTTCTTGAATTCGCCTCTTGGATAAACAAAAAAGTCATTTCATTCAAGAAATTATGACAAAATTCTAAATAAGTAACAAACCCTTTCTTGAATTCGCAATTGGGTTGCACAATACAGAAATTTAATTCGGGAAACTATGAAAAACATTGCAAACAAACTCTTTCTTGAACTCGCTTCCTGGACAGACAATACAGCAATTTCACTCAAGAAATTATGAAAAAATTGTAAGTAAGTAGCAAACTGTTTCTTGAATTTTCCTCCTGGATGCACAATACAGATATTTCATTCAAGAAATTATAAAAAAATTTTTAAGTAAGTAACAAACTCTTTCTTGAATACACCTCTTGGATACCCAATACGGAAATTTCATTCAAGAAAATATGAGAAAATTCTAAGTAAGTAACAATCTCTTTCTTGAAGTCCCCTCTTGGATACGCAATACGATAGGGAAATTTCATTCAAGAAATTATGAGAAAATTCCAGGTAAGTAACAATCTCTTTCTTGAAGTCCCCTCTTGGATACACAATACGGATATTTTATTCAAGAAATTAAAAAAAGGGAAAGTAAGTAACAAACTGGTTATTGATTTCACCTCTTGGATACAAAAAAAAGACATTTCATTCAAGAAATTATGACAAAATTCTAAGTAAGTAAAAAACTCATTCTTGAATTCGCCGTTTGCATGCACAATACAGAAATTTCATTCTATGGGACCTCTACACGTGAGTAAACACGTTTTGAAACTACATGCTATTTGCTTGCCTTTCCTTGGTACCTTTCCAAACGAGCGAGGATTCCCCACTGGTTCCTACACATTGCAAAAACAAGGTAAAAGTTTGAATCAAACACTTTTAGGATATTGAGTGTCCTTACCAAAAGTCGACAGGAATGCCCCCCTCCGGCGAAAAAATTGTAAGTAAGTAAGTAAGTAACAAATTCTTTCTTGAAGTCACCTCTTGGATACACAATACTGAAATTTCATTAAGAAATTATGAAAAAATTGTAAGTAAGTAAGTAACAAATTCTTTCTTGAATTCGCCTCTTGGATAAACAAAAAAGTCATTTCATTCAAGAAATTATGACAAAATTCTAAGTAAGTAACATTTATTGTTTTCACACTCTTGGATATACAATACGGAAATTTCGTTCAATAAATTATGAAGAAATTGTAAGCAAGTAACAAACTCTTTCCTGAAGTCACCTCTTGGATACACAATGCAGAAACTTCATTTAAGAAACTATGAAAAAATTTGTAAGTAAGTAAGTAACAAATTCTTTCTTGAATTCGCCTCTTGGATAAACAAAAAAGTCAATTCATTCAAGAAATTATGACAAAATTCTAAATAAGTAACAAACCCTTTCTTGAATTCGCCATTGGGTTGCACAATACAGAAATTTAATTCAGGAAACTATGAAAAACATTGCAAACAAACTCTTTTTTGAACTCGCTTCCTAGACAGACGATACAGCAATTTCACTCAAGAAATTATGAAAAAATTGTAAGTAAGTAGCAAACTGTTTCTTGAATTCTCCTCCTGGATGCACAATACAGATATTTCGTTCAAGAAATTATAAAAAAAAATGTAAGTAAGTAACAAACTCTTTCTTGAATACACCTCTTGGATACCCAATACGGAAATTTCATTCAAGAAATTATGAGAAAATTCTAAGTAAGTAACAATCTCTTTCTTGAAGTCCCCTCTTGGATACGCAATACAATACGGAAATTTCATTCAAGAAATTATGAGAAAATTCCAGGTAAGTAACAATCTCTTTCTTGAAGTCCCCTCTTGGATACACAATACGGATATTTTATTCAAGAAATTATAATAAAAAGGGAAGTAAGTAACAAAATCTTTATTGATTTCACCTCTTGGATACAAAAAAAGACATTTCATTCAAGAAATTATGACAAAATTCTAAGTAAGTAAAAAACTCATTCTTGAATTCGCCGTTTGCATGCACAATACAGAAATTTCATTCTATGGGACCTCTACATGTGATTAAACACGTTTTGAAACTACATTTATTCAAGAAATTATGAAAAAATCGCAAGTAAGTAACAAACTCTTTCTTGAATTCCCCATTTGGATGCACAATACAGAAATTTAATTCAAGAAATTATGGAAAAAAAATGTAAGTAAGTAAGTAACAAACTCTATGCTTTTCTGCATCAATTGTCGGATATGTTGAATAAAATATGCAAAATCGACATAGCTTCATTTCATTTTTTATGGTTAATATAGACGAGGTCAGGTGCGCGCACGTAACCTCGTCTAAATTAACCTTAAAAAATGAAATAAAGCTATGTCGATTTTGCATTTTTTATTCAACATATCCGACAATTGATGCAGAAAAAGCACAGAGTTTGTTACTTACTTACTTACATTTTTTTTTCCATAATTTCTTTAATTAAATTTCTGTATTGTGCATCCAAATGGGGAATTTAAGAAAGAGTTTGTTACTTACTTGCGATTTTTTCATAATTTCTTGAATAAATGTAGTTTCAAAACGTGTTTAATCACGTGTAGAGGTCCCATAGAATGAAATTTCTGTATTGTGCATGCAAACGGCGAATTCAAGAATGAGTTTTTTACTTACTTTGAATTTTGTCATAATTTATTGAATGAAATGTCTTTTTTTTGTATCCAAGAGGTGAAATCAATAAAGAGTTTGTTACTTACTTTCCCTTTTTTTATAATTTCTTGAATAAAATATCCGTATTGTGTATCCAAGAGGGGACTTCAAGAAAGAGATTGTTACTTACCTGGAATTTTTTCATAATTTCTTGAATGAAATTTCCGTATCGTATTGCGTATCCAAGAGGGGACTTCAAGAAAGAGATTGTTACTTACTTAGAATTTTCTCATAATTTTTTGAATGAAATTTCGTATTGGGTATCCAAGAGGTGTATTCAAGAAAGAGTTTGTTACTTACTTACAATTTTTTTTTTATAATTTCTTGAATGAAATATCTGTATTGTGCACCCAGGAGGAGAATTCAAGAAACAGTTTGCTACTTACTTACAATTTTTTCATAATTTCTTGAGTCAAATTGCTGTATTGTCTGTCCAGGAAGCGAGTTCAAAAAAGAGTTTGTTTGCAATGTTTTTCATAGTTTCCTGAATTAAATTTCTGTATTGTGCAACCCAATGGCGAATTCAAGAAAGGGTTTGTTACTTATTTAGAATTTTGTCATAATTTCTTGAATGAAATGACTTTTTTGTTTATCCATGAGGCGAATTCAAGAAAGAATTTGTTACTTACTTACTTACAATTTTTTCATAGTTTCTTAAATGAAGTTTCTGCATTGTGTATCCAAGAGGTGACTTCAGGAAAGAGTTTGTTACTTGCTTACAATTTCTTCATAATTTATTGAACGAAATTTCCGTATTGTATATCCAAGAGTGTGAAAACAATAAATGTTACTTACTTAGAATTTTGTCATAATTTCTTAAAGGAAATGTCTTTTTGTTTATCCAGCAGGTGAATTCAAGAAAGAATTTGCTACTTACTTACAATTTTTTTCATAATTTCTTTAATGAAATTTCTGTATTGTGTATCCAAGAGGGGACTTCAAGAAAGAATTTGTTACTTACTTACTTACTTACAATTTTTTTCGCCGGAGGGGGACATTCCTGTTGACTTTTGGTAAGGACACTCAATATCCTAAAAGTGTTTGATTCAAACTTTTACCTTGTTTTTGCAATGTGTAGGAACCAGTGGGGAATCCTCGCTCGTTTGGAAAGGTACCAAGGAAAGGCAAGCAAATAGCATGTAGTTTCAAAACGTGTTTACTCACGTGTAGAGGTCCCATAGAATGAAATTTCTATATTGTGCATGCCAACGGCGAATTCAAGAATGAGTTTTTTACTTACTTAGAATTTTGTCATAATTTCTTGAATGAAATGTCTTTTTTTTTTGTATCCAAGAGGTGAAATCAATAATGAGTTTGTTACTGACTTTCCCTTTTTTTTATATATAATTTCTTGAATAAAATATCCGTATTGTGTATCTAAGAGGGCACTTCAAGAAAGAGATTGTTACTTACCTGGAATTTTCTCATAATTTTTGAATGAAATTTCCGTATCGTATTGCGTATCCAAGAGGGGACTTCAAGAAAGAGATTGTTACTTACTTAGAATTTTCTCATAATTTCTTGAATGAAATTTCCGTATTGGGTATCCAAGAGGTGCATTCAAGAAAGAGTTTGTTACTTACTTACAATTTTTTTTTTTATAATTTCTTGAATGAAATATCTGTATTGTGCATCCAGGAGGAGAATTCAAGAAACAGTTTGCTACTTACTTACAATTTTTTCATAATTTCTGGAGTGAAATTGCTGTATTGTCTGTCCAGGAAGCAAGTTCAAGAAAGAGTTTGTTTGCAATGTTTTTCATAGTTTCCCGAATTAAATTTCTGTATTGTGCAACCCAATGGTGAATTCAGAAAAGGGTTTGTTACTTATTTAGAATTTTGTCATAATTGCTTGAATGAAATGACTTTTTTGTTTATCCAAGAGGCGAATTCAAGAAAGAATTTGTTACTTACTTACTTACAATTTTTTCAGAGTTTCTTAAATGAAGTTTCTGCATTGTGTATCCAATAGGAGACTTCAGGAAAGAGTTTGTTACTTGATTACAATTTTTTCATAATTTATTGAACGAAATTTCCGTATTGTATATCCAAGAGTGTGAAAACAATAAATGTTACTTACTTAGAATTTTGTCATAATTTCTTGAACGAAATGTCTTTTTGTTTATCCAGCAGGTGAATTCAAGAAAGAATTTGCTACTTACTTACAATTTTTTTCATAATTTCTTTAATGAAATTTCTGTATTGTGTTATCCAAGAGGTGACTTCAAGAAAGAATTTGTTACTTACTTACTTACAATTTTTTCATAGTTTCTTAAATGAAGTCTCTGCATTGTGTATCCAAGAGGTGACTTCAGGAAAGAGTTTGTTACTTGCTTACAATTTTTTCATAATTTCTTAAATGAAATTTTTGCATTGTGTATCCAAGAGGTAACTTCAAGAAAGAGTTTGTTACTTACTTAGAATTTTGTCATAATTTCTTGAATGAAATGTCTTTTTTATTTATCCATGATGCGAATTCAAGAAAGAATTTGCTACTTACTTACAATTTTTGATAATTTCTTAAGTGAAATTTCTGCATTGTGTATCCAAGAGGTGACTTCAAGAAAGAGTTTGTTACTTACTTACAATTTTTTTTTTCATAATTTCCTTAATTAAATTTCTGTATTGTGTATCCAAGAGGTGAATTCAAGAAAGAGTTTGTTACTTACTTACCTACAATTTTTTCATAATGACATATCCAATAACGGATGTTGATAAATAATTTATTCATTCTGATACCAAGATTTTGCCAATGTTATCCCATGTGTCTGACAATAGATGTATGCAAATTCCTTTTCTTACATCTCCGACGTTTTATTAGACATTCTAAACGTTTGATATGCTAGCTTACTCTAAAATAATGAACACATAACAATGTAATGCATAATATATTTTTAATGAAATAATGCTATGTAGAATATTAATACAAAAAATACATTATGATACATTATTAATATCAATGATTAACTTTGGACATTTTGAATCTGTTCCCTAAAATAGTTCAACATGTTCTCTCTTGATATTATAGCTATTGTCTTCTCTTAGTTCGTAATCAGTAGAATAATTATTATTCCATTTTGAGTCATCCACAATTTTTACTGGTGTCTCATCAACAGGCTCAATATGCTTTTCATCCTTGGTATTATTTGGTTCATTGACTGTTTGATCAATGGTAGTAACGTTTGCTGGTGCTTTGTTTTTCATCGATTCATCTTTATATTCCATAATGATATTTTCTGACAATGCCCTTTTTATTTTTCTGGCAATTTCACTGTCTATTATCACATTATTTTTACACAGGTAACAGTTTCGGCACGTAGACAAGATATGGTTTACGATACTAGTAGAAGAGTAGGCCTTTCTTTTATTGATCCTCCTTTGAATGCTAATACCCGAAAGGTGACGATTGGATGTATCAGTAGGTAATGTGTTACCTGCAACAGTAGCAAGGAGTTGTCCTCTATCATCGAAGATTATTTTTATGTTGGCATTCTCTTTGAGTGCAATTATCTCTGGAGATCTCAATCTCACATATCCACCAACATAAGAGTTGAATTTTTTCGGTATTCCAAAGAAATTTAATTCCTTACTGTCATGACAATGCATGCATACATTTCCAATAGTGCTTCCACTTGTACTTGTTTCATAGTTTAAATACTTATCCATGTTGGCATTCAATGCTACAATAACCTTGTTATGTGAACACACTTTATTAAAATGCTCCATCTTCACTATTTTAGAGATATTAGTTATGTGTTTATCGTTCCACTGTGTAAAAAATACTGATTTAATACATGCAATAAACTAGGTAGTGTCGATAACCAGCCATAGAGCAATAGTGGAAAAGCCACATCGTGTCTCTGGGCAAGCATAGAGTACAATTGTTAGAGCCATAAAAATATCTGTCGAGGAGGTATCATTAGCAATAACCTACTTCTAATGAAGCATATCAAGTCACCTGTTTACTGGGTACTAAATAACTACCATTTTTACTCCCCCTAGCATTATATCGGCTTACACTGAAAATAATTGAACAGAAAAAATAAAAGCCCGATAAATATTTACTAGTTGGTGTGACAAACACAGCGCAACGTTTAGCTAGATAAGAAGAAGAAGAAGAAGAATACGGAGAGTTAATAGTCTTTTGTTCACCATTTTACATGAAAAAACTGATTTAGTCGAGGGAATGAATCCTTATTCTATAAATCCTATTCCTACAAGTTAAGTTAGAATAAAAGAATGAGGTAATTATATTGGCTTACACTGAAAATAATTGAACAGAAAAAATAATTGTGTGTTTTTTAAATTTTTGGCTCACTTGCCGGAGACGCTGGGCGGGTGGGCGCCCCCAAATATTGTCCCAAATTCCTCTCTCAATTTAGCACTTGTTCATGGATGCCCAGCGTCTCCAATCACTTTCCCAATAGTATCTATTCATTGTCTCAGCTCAGTTTAGAAAATCTGAGCCAATTTCCACTTTTTCAAATTTAGGGTCACTTGCCTGAGACTCTGGGCAGGTGAGGTGGGCACCTCCAAAAATTTGTCCCAACTTCCACTCTCGCCTTAGAACTTATTCACGGATACCTAAAACCGTCAACGGTTAGACTGTTACCCTAGCGGTAACTATGCCATGCTCTACACACATACCGACAATATATTTTTGTTTTTTGTTTTCCATTTTCACAATGGGGATCCCAATCGAGCTCATGTCCATCGCTTAGCATTCAGGACTTGACAAATAGAGCCCAGATAGTCGGACCCCAACGCTCCAATCTGAACATTGACTAAGACCCCAATTCTGAGCTAGTGAATTTCAACCATTCAGGCTGGTGGACTAAGACCCCAATTCTGAGCTAGTGAATTTCAACCATTCAGGGTGGTGGACTAAGACCCCCATTCTGAGCTAGTGAATTTCAACCATTCCGGCTGGTGGACTAAGACCCCACTTCTGAGCTAGTGGATTTAAACCATTCTGGCTGGTGGACTGGGACCCAACAACATCGATTCTCAAGGTAAAAGTTTGAATCAAACACTTTTAGGATATCGAGTGTCCTTACTGAAAAAAAACTACTGAATTAAAAAATAAATTAAAGTGATCATACGACCTAAATTATTTCATCAGATACGCCAGCACTCATAAACCATCCTTTTTGAAATTCTGCTAACAACATAGATGCTCAAGGTAAAAGTTTGAATCAAACACTTTTAGGATATCGAGTGTCCTTACTGAAAAAAAACTACTGAAGTAAAAAATAAATTAAATTGATCATACGACCTAAATTATTTCATCAGATACGCCAGCACTCATAAACGATCCTTTTTGAAATTCTGCTAACAACATAGATGCTCAAGGTAAAAGTTTGAATCAAACACTTTTAGGATATCGAGTGTCCTTACTGAAAAACTACTGAATTAAAAAATAAATTAAATTGATTATACGACCTAAATTATTTCATCAGATACGCCAGCCCTCATAAAACCATTTCCATAAAAATAGCTCTTAATAGAACTATTTAAGTATGAACTCCAATTTTTTCCAACGAAAATATAGAAAATACTATCAAAACACATTTCTCTGATTATAATGTATATCTTCAGTCAGAAAAGCCTAGTTTTGGTTCAAAAATGAACCATTTCCATAAAAATGGCTCTTAATAGAACTTTTTAAGCGTGAACTCCTATTTTTCAGACGAAATTATAGAAAATCGTCAAAACACACTTCTCTGTTTCAATTGTGCACATTTTCACGTTTTCTGATCCAAATGTGTATCTTCAGTCAGAAAAGCATAGTTTCGATTCAAAAATGAGCCATTTCCATAGCAATAGCTCTTAATAGAACTGTTTAAGTATGAACTCCAATTTTTTCCAACGAGACTATGCAACTCAACCACATTTAACTAAACCCCGTGTAACTGAATCCGCATGTAACTGAACCCCCGTTCAACTGAACCCTCGTGCAACTCAAATCCCGTGCAACACAAGCCCCATTTAACTAAACCCCCGTGCAACTGAACCCCCCATGTAACTGAACCCCTGTATAACCGACACCCCGTACAACTGAACCCCCGTGCTACTGAACCCTCGTGCTACTGAACCCTCGTGCAACTCGACCCCATTTAACTAAACCCCCGTGTAACTGTACCCCCTTTAACTGAACCCCCGTGCACCGTAAATCTATTTTAAAAGGTAGCCTACAAGAATTAGCTTGAATCTTAACATACCTACTGGAAATCCCCCTGTGGAAAAGTATTAAAATGATTTGCTGTTGAGGCCAATGTTATTATCTTTAGAATAAATAAACTATACCTTTTAAATAATTTCTCCAAAAATATTTTATTCAGAGATTTCACGTTAAAAAATATCCAATCACTAAGTACCCCTTTTTTTGATCTTGCCCCCTATCAATTCTGAGTTTCCGGTTAGAATTAGACAAAGCCCGTCTTTTCGTTTGTTTTCTTAATTCAGATAAGGCGTATGCCAAATGTTGTTTTGAAATCACCCCCTCTTTGGTAACTGGCTAAACACAAATGGTTTTATGACAGCACATTTTAAACGCACGATTGGAAAATGGACATTTTTGAACGAAAAAGAACTGTTTTTCAAAACAATTGAAACATGTAAACATAGCTATGGAGGAGAGATTTTATTTACATAATAGAAAAAAGCATACTTAGCGTTTTCTATCGAATATACTCATTATATTTTAAAATTTTGTATTGTTGGAGGGGAGGGGGGCTAAGTCCCCCTGAAATTTGAATTTAATGGTAAATGCTTTTTATCTGGAAATAAATTGAAGAATTTAATTAAACTCCAACGCATGACCATTTTATACGGGGTTTCAATGACGAATTGTTAAGCAGTTCTCTGATTGGCTGCCTAAAAAACAGGTGTCAGCTCGAAAAAAAAAAACCACTCTGGTTGAAAAAAACTTGGAGTTGAAACAAATGTGTGCGGGGAATCCCCCGTTCATACTGTTATCTTTTTTGCAATGTTTAGGAACAGGCGGGGAATCCCCACTCGTTTGGAATGGTACCAGCAGGACATAAGCAAATAGCACGTAGTTTCATGACGTGTTTAATCACGTGTAGAGGTCCCATAGAATAACAATGGAAGGGGCATAAGACCATGTGAGAGGATACTCACTCTCTTTGAAAAGGTGTAGAGCTTCTATAGAATAACATGGTAATTGCTATAGCTTTATGCAAATTCAATAGATACAATCTACTAATAGCAATATTTCCAGGACTCAGAAATGATCTTTATAATCCACTGTTCTATTGTAATTTATAAGAATTTGAAGAATGAAAGTCCTACAACTATTGATGATTTAAATGAGGTAAATACAAAGGATACTATTTAGATGGGTATCAAGAATTTTTGGTCTTATTTGTCTGACGAAACACCATACTCATTTTTTTTCCTTTTTTTTATCTTCATTCGGACTTAGTTCTTATGGAATGGGTAAAAAAAAACATAAAAAAACTAAAATAAATCAAAATCACCGAAGAAGTATATTATGTTCCTCGCTGATCAGTACCAAAAGAAGCTAGAGATGTATATTCCGCCGGTACTGAATCCCTATTTTAAGACCTGAGAAGAAAGAAAATCTGTGTTAAGTGAAATAAAAAAAAAACAAAAAACAACAACTCTAAAGTACCCACACGTTAGTCCTGTGGTGAATGTAAAGTCTGTTTCTCGTTTTAAGAGAAGAGAAGGTCATAGTTGCGTATAAAGCGACGGGGCTAATTCTCCTTTTTCTCCTCATTCGGTCATAAAATGACACTTTAAGTGGCTTCATTGGAGACAGGAGTTTACTTGAAATTTGATAGGGAGGGAAAGTAAGAGCCTCCCATAATAACCTTTTTGGGTGTTCATCCCCCATACAAACCATTTTTAAGAGTTCTAGAGTTTTTATTAAAATTCAAATTTAGTATACTAGAACGGGGTTTCATAAAAAGGTTATAAGTACAACAAATCCCGCCTGCCTCTGAAAATTTAAGCCGTTGAACCCATGATTCTGTAAGAGTGTGATTACCAAAAGTTTCCAAAGGGGTTTGTTGAGTTTTCTCTCGAAACAAGCTGTCATTTTCAGGGTCAGTGTCTGTTCCATGTCGCGATTATCATTAATATGATTGGATTTTCAGTGTCCTGGTCTGTTCCGTGTCACAGGCATCATTAACATTATTTTACGTTGCCAAGAGTAACAAGGTTAGGCCCCCCACCCATTTTTTATTAGTGTTCTATAACGCCAAAATAATTATTTTTTCTTATTCAAGACTGGACATCAATAAGAATTACTATTTTTGCCGACGTGGAATGCGAAAAAATTCTTCATAGAGAATTTTACCTTTAGTAAAGATTTTCATGTCCCAGATACTGAGTAACGTTTCTGTATTTGGAGGTTTTACGCTGAAGGATTCGTATTCGTGATAAGCATTAGTATTTTTGATCCTATTAATTTTTATTTTGTTTTGGAATTTATATACTTTGCGTAAGATTACAGATGTTTAATAAATAAATTAGCATTAATAATCTCTAGTCGACACGAAACCCACTAGTTAGTATCTTATGATCGAAAGGCAAGTCAGGATAATGCCTAAATTTTCTTGAACTTCAGGGCACTTTTTATTAAAATTACGAAAAGAAGTTGTGTTTTTTATAATATTGCCCCTCCCCCCCCCTCAAAAAAAAAATCTTGCCGACATGCCTGCCTTTCGACCAGAAGATACTAACTAGTAGGTTTCGTGTCGACTAGAGATTATTAATGCTAGTGTATTTATTTATTTGAAAACCCGTCATACAGAAGCAAGAAGACGGAGCAGTAAAAGAAAACAAAATAGTAAAACAATAAAGGTAACAATTAAACAGTTTGCAAAATACAAGACGAACAAACATACGAAAGAAACCAGAATAACGAAAAAGCCTTATAAGTGAACGAGTATAATTTACACAATATAATTATATAATATAACAATTAATATAATAATAATAATATAATATAATATATAATAATTTACATAATATAATACAAAATAAAGTATAATTTACATAATTTGCGAAAAAAAATCTTCAAAAACGGCGACATACTATACATGCCGCAGAACAATAACGTTAAAACAATCTTACAAGAATTAAAATATTATTATTATTTAAAAATTATTGAAAAACCCTTCACAATTAAACACACAACAAAACGGAGCGTAGGAAAAAAAGAAAAACACAACGCATCACTGCTTAAGAATGTGAGACCAATCATTTAAATTCCCATCTATTTTTCTATTATGTTTCGCTTTCCGTCTGGCGACGGCAACCTCTGGGTCAGCAACCTTGAATTTCGCAATAACGAGTGATTTTCTATACCACGGAGGCAGATGAAGCAGATACTTGGCAAAACGAAAGAACATGGATTGGATTTTACTCTTATCAGTTTTAGTTAGCAGTTTCCAGAAGGATGCGGTTTAGAGGATATGGGGAATGGCAACAGGATTATATAGACTTGGTAGAAGAGGTCGGTTGAATCAATGTTTACAAGATACAATGGAAGCGTATGTTGCTGAGATTCTACATCTGATTTGTCCCAGAAAAAGTGTTCGGGTGTGTCAGATAGAAGAAGCAACGGGCTGACCTAAATACATAAGTTGATTTATAGGTTGAACAGAGCTAGATCCAAGCGTGATGGAAGGGGCAGAGGAATCTGTTTTCCAGTTAAACAGGACAATATCAGATTTGGAGAAGTTGAATTGAAGCCCAACTTTTTGATATTCCGCTTCAAGGATTCCAAAAATTTCGGTGATACGTTGAAGAGTTCGGCTAAGGTTTAGGATGCCATCAGCATAGCAAGGAAAGGTTTGCAGAGGACAAAATCAGTGAAGGTGGACATAGATTTTGTGCTTCCTGTGCATAGTAGCTAAGAAGGTCGGGAGAGATGACAACTCCTTGACGGGCCCCTTTCTTGACTGGGATAAGCTCTCTACGTGGAATTGGGGGCATGCCTTTATCTGGGGGTAGTTTCAGGCGGATACTTAATCTTGAACATGAATCCCGAAGAGAACGAATAGTGGTCAGATTCAATCCACATTTACCAGCTTGGATGGATAAGAGATTCGAATGCACGTCTGACATCCTATCCTCCCTAAATAAGGCTTTCTCCAGACGATTCCACATTAATTAGGGCATTTGCAACAGCAGTGAAAGCGTCGGAACATCCGGTACCTCTCTCTTAAATTCGAACTGGTGTGAAGGAGTATAGCAAACTTTTTCAGGTTCTCTAATAAATAGTAGCTCAACGAGCTTGCAAAGGGATGTAGCTATGGTAAGAGGGAAGAATGATGTACAGTGGACTTCAGATTTCCTTTTTAGAGATATGAGTTAAATCTCCGATGCAAAAAAAAGAGGGAACGATACCCTGAGTGAAAATCATCTGCGTAAGCATAGACAGATGAAACGTAAGAAGTTTTCCCCCGCATTTCAGACGAATCGCACTAACTTGATCAATATCAGATGAACGTTTCCATTTTAATTTTTGGATGGCATTTTCGACAGAACGTGTAGTCGGGACCTCATTCTTAGGCAATTGGAGTGACTTTTGAAAGAGGTGAAATGGGACATTAATTTTACTTCGAATCGAGTCGACCGATTCGATGAATTGAATTTGGTCAGTCATTGACCAATCACGACGATACCAGAAGGGTGTATCTATGGAATTCTAGACCTTTATGTTCCTTCCCGTGCTATTCTGGACCTTTACGTTCCTTCCGGTGCTATTTGGGGAGATTACGTTCCATGGCACCTTTCCAAGTCAGATTACCAGACTGGTTATTGCTATTGATATCACAGTTTGACGTGTTTGGGGATATTACGTTCCCTGGCACCTTTTCAGAGCATGTACTTATGCAACGTGATTAAACACGCTTTTACAATCGGAATTCAGTTGATTAACATTTGCAAAAAAGGGGTAATTAGTGATTGGATAATTTTTTAACATGAAATCTCTGAATAAAATATTTTTTGGAGCATGTACTTGACGATGGAGAAAAAGGGTTAAAGTGATTAGCAATTACGAGCGGGGATTCCCCGCTGGTAGGAATTCGCAAATTGGACACTATGAACGATATTAATTAATGTTTTGAATAATTCTGAGTGTGATTGATTCTAATTAGTGATTGGATAATTTTTTAACATGAAATCTCTAAATAAAATATTTTTTGGGGGAGATGGGTTGATTGTGTACTGTATAATACACAAGTGATGTTTGGACAGTGTTGTCAATTCAAAATAGAGTTTAACGTTATAGTATACTAAATAAATGATACTAAGAGAGATGTAGATGGCAAGAAAAGAATTTTAATAATGAAATTCAGAACAAACTCGAAGGGTGCCCTCTCCCTCCAACTTTTTGCCCCCCCCCCTCCCCATTTTTTTTTATTTTTTTTAACATGATATATTTTTTCAACTTTTTTTTTACATGTCTTCGAATGAGATGAAACAAACTTAAATTCAGTAGTGTTTTGTCGTGGTTTACCTTGTCACAGTTACATTCTCTTAATTTTTCAAAGTTCATTTTGAATTTCTTTCGTTGAAATGCAAGAGTTGGAATATTTCAGTAGTGTTTTATTGTGCTTTACCTTGTCACAGTTGCATTCTCTTGATTTTTCAAAGTTCATTTTGGATTTCTTTCGTTGAAATGCAAGAGTTGGAATATTTCAGTAGTGTCTTGTTGTGCTTTACCTTGTCACAGTTACATTATCTTGATTTTTCAAAGTTCATTTTGGATTTCTTTCGTTGAAATGCAAGAGTTGGAATATTTCAGTAGTGTTTTGTTGTGCTTTACCTTGTCACAGTTACATTCTATTTATTTTTCAAAGTTCATTTTTGGATTTCTTTCGTTGAAATGCAAGAGTTGGAATACTTCAGTAATCTTTTGTCGTGGTTTACCTTGTCACAGTTACATTCTCTTGATTTTTCAAAGTTCATTTTGAATTTAATTCGTGAAATGCAAGAGTTGGAATATTTAAATAGTGTTTTATCGTGGTTTACCTTGTCACAGTTACATTCTCATGAATTTTCAAAGCTCATTTTGGACTTCTTTCCTTGAAATGCAAGAGTTGGAATATTTCAGTAGTGTTTTGTCGTGGTTTACCTTGTCACTGTTACATTCTCATGATTTTTCAAAGTTCATTTTGGATTTCTTTCCTTGAAATGCAAGAGTTGGAATATTTCAGTAGTGTTTTGTCGTGGTTTACCTTGTCACAGTTACATTCTCTTGATTTTTCAAAGTTCATTTTTGGATTTCTTTCGTTGAAATGCAAGAGTTAAAATATTTCAGTAATGTTTTGTTATGGTTTACCTTGTCACAGTTACATTCTCTTGATTTTTCAAAGTTCATTTTGAATTTCTTTCGTTGAAATGCAAGAGTTGGAATATTTCAGTAGTGTCTTGTTATGCTTTACCTTGTCACAGTTACATTTTCTTGATTTTTTCAAAGTTCATTTTGGATTTCTTTCGTTGAAATGCAAGAGTTGGAATATTTCAGTAGTGTTTTGTTGTTTTTTACCTTGTCACAGTTACATTCTCTTGATTTTTCAAAGTTGATTTTGATTTTCTTTCGTGAAATGCAAGATTTGGAATATTTCAGTAGTGTTTTGTCGTGGTTTACTATTGTTGTGCTTTACCTTGTCACAGTTACATTCTCTTGATTTTTTCAAAGTTCATTTTGATTTTCTTTCGTGAAATGCAAGAGTTGGAATATTTCAGTAGTGTTTTGTCGTGGTTCGCTAATTTCTTTCCTTGAAAGGCAAGAGTTGGAATATTTCAGTGGTGTTTTGTCGTGGTTTACCTTGTCACAGTTACATTCTCTTGATTTTTCAAAGTTCATTTTTGGATTTCTTTCGTTGAAATACAAGAATTTGAATATTTCAGTAATGTTTTGTCGTGGTTTACCTTGTCACAGTTACATTCTCTTGATTTTTCAAAGTTTATTTTGAATTTATTTCGTGAAATGCAAGAGTTGGAATATTTCAATAGTGTTTTATCGTGGTTTACCTTGTCACGGTTACATTCTCATGATTTTTCAAAGCTTCTTTTGGATTTCTTTCCTTGAAATGCAAGAGTTGGAATATTTCAGTAGTGTTTTGTCGTGGTTTACCTTGTCACTGTTACATTCTCATGATATTTCAAAGTTCATTTTGGATTTCTTTCCTTGAAATGCAAGAGTTGGAATATTTCAGTAGTGTTTTGTCGTGCTTTACCTTGTCACAGTTACATTCTCTTGATTTTTCAAAGTTCATTTTGGATTTCTTTCGTTGAAATGCAAGAGTTGGAATATTTCAGTAGTGTCTTGTTGTGATTTACCTTGTCACAGTTACATTCTCTTGATTTTTCAAAGTTCATTTTGGATTTCTTTCGTTGAAATGCAAGAGTTGGAATATTTCAGTAGTGTCTTGTTGTGCTTTAACTTGTCACAGTTACATTCTCTTGATTTTTCAAAGTTCATTTTGGATTTCTTTCGTTGAAATGCAAGAGTTGGAATATTTCAGTAGTGTTTTGTTGTGCTTTACCTTGTCACAGTTACATTCTCTTGAATTTTCAAAGTTCATTTTTGGATTTCTTTCGTTGAAATGCAAGAGTTGGAATATTTCAGTAATGTTTTGTCGTGGTTTACCTTGTCACAGTTACATTCTCTTGATTTTTCAAAGTTCATTTTGAATTCATTTCGTGAAATGCAAGAGTTGGAATATTTCAATAGTGTTTTATCGTGGTTTACCTTGTCACAGTTACATTCTCATGAATTTTCAAAGCTCATTTTGGACTTCTTTCGTTGAAATGCAAGAGTTGGAATATTTCAGTAATGTTTTTTCGTGGTTTACCTTGTCACAGTTACATTCTCTTTATTTTTCAAAGTTCATTTTGAATTTATTTCGTGAAATGCAAGAGTTGGAATATTTCAATAGTGTTTTATCGTGGTTACCTTGTCACAGTTACATTCTCATGAATTTTCAAAGCTCATTTTGGACTTCTTTCCTTGAAATGCAAGAGTTGGAATATTTCAGTAGTGTTTTGTCGTGGTTTACCTTGTCACTGTTACATTCTCATGATTTTTCAAAGTTCATTTTGGATTTCTTTCCTTGAAATGCAAGAGTTGGAATATTTCAGTAGTGTTTTGTCGTGGTTTAACTTGTCACAGTTACATTCTCTTGATTTTTCAAAGTTGATTTTTGGATTTCTTTCGTTGAAATGCAAGAGTTAGAATATTTCAGTAATGTTTTGTTATGGTTTACCTTGTCACAGTTACATTCTCTTGATTTTTCAAAGTTCATTTTGAATTTCTTTCGTTGAAATGCAAGAGTTGGAATATTTCAGTAGTGTCTTGTTATGCTTTACCTTGTCACAGTTACATTTTCTTGATTTTTTCAAAGTTCATTTTGGATTTCTTTCGTTGAAATGCAAGAGTTGGAATATTTCAGTAGTGTTTTGTTGTTTTTTACCTTGTCACAGTTACATTCTCTTGATTTTTCAAAGTTCATTTTGATTTTCTTTCGTGAAATGCAAGATTTGGAATATTTCAGTAGTGTTTTGTCGTGGTTTACTATTGTTGTGCTTTACCTTGTCACAGTTACATTCTCTTGATTTTTCAAAGTTCATTTTGATTTTCTTTCGTGAAATGCAAGAGTTGGAATATTTCAGTAGTGTTTTGTCGTGGTTTACTAATTTCTTTCCTTGAAATGCAAGAGTTGGAATATTTCAGTGGTGTTTTGTCGTGGTTTACCTTGTCACAGTTACATTCTCTTGATTTTTCAAAGTTCATTTTTGGATTTTTTTCGTTGAAATACAAGAATTGGAATATTTCAGTAATGTTTTGTCGTGGTTTACCTTGTCACAGTTACATTCTCTTGATTTTTCAAAGTTTATTTTGAATTTATTTCGTGAAATGCAAGAGTTGGAATATTTCAATAGTGTTTTATCGTGGTTTACCTTGTCACGGTTACATTCTCATGATTTTTCAAAGCTTCTTTTGGATTTCTTTCCTTGAAATGCAAGAGTTGGAATATTTCAGTAGTGTTTTGTCGTGGTTTACCTTGTCACTGTTACATTCTCATGATATTTCAAAGTTCATTTTGGATTTCTTTCCTTGAAATGCAAGAGTTGGAATATTTCAGTAGTGTTTTGTCGTGCTTTACCTTGTCACAGTTACATTCTCTTGATTTTTCAAAGTTCATTTTGGATTTCTTTCGTTGAAATGCAAGAGTTGGAATATTTCAGTAGTGTCTTGTTGTGATTTACCTTGTCACAGTTACATTCTCTTGATTTTTCAAAGTTCATTTTGGATTTCTTTCGTTGAAATGCAAGAGTTGGAATATTTCAGTAGTGTCTTGTTGTGCTTTAACTTGTCACAGTTACATTCTCTTGATTTTTCAAAGTTCATTTTGGATTTCTTTCGTTGAAATGCAAGAGTTGGAATATTTCAGTAGTGTTTTGTTGTGCTTTACCTTGTCACAGTTACATTCTCTTGAATTTTCAAAGTTCATTTTTGGATTTCTTTCGTTGAAATGCAAGAGTTGGAATATTTCAGTAATGTTTTGTCGTGGTTTACCTTGTCACAGTTACATTCTCTTGATTTTTCAAAGTTCATTTTGAATTCATTTCGTGAAATGCAAGAGTTGGAATATTTCAATAGTGTTTTATCGTGGTTTACCTTGTCACAGTTACATTCTCATGAATTTTCAAAGCTCATTTTGGACTTCTTTCGTTGAAATGCAAGAGTTGGAATATTTCAGTAATGTTTTTTTCGTGGTTTACCTTGTCACAGTTACATTCTCTTGATTTTTCAAAGTTCATTTTTGAATTTATTTCGTGAAATGCAAGAGTTGGAATATTTCAATAGTGTTTTATCGTGGTTTACCTTGTCACAGTTACATTCTCATGAATTTTCAAAGCTCATTTTGGACTTCTTTCCTTGAAATGCAAGAGTTGGAATATTTCAGTAGTGTTTTGTCGTGGTTTACCTTGTCACTGTTACATTCTCATGATTTTTCAAAGTTCATTTTGGATTTCTTTCCTTGAAATGCAAGAGTTGGAATGTTTCAGTAGTGTTTTTTGTCGTGGTTTAACTTGTCACAGTTACATTCTCTTGATTTTTCAAAGTTGATTTTTGGATTTCTTTCGTTGAAATGCAAGAGTTAGAATATTTCAGTAATGTTTTGTTATGGTTTACCTTGTCACAGTTACATTCTCTTGATTTTTCAAAGTTCATTTTGAATTTCTTTCGTTGAAATGCAAGAGTTGGAATATTTCAGTAGTGTCTTGTTATGCTTTACCTTGTCACAGTTACATTTTCTTGATTTTTTCAAGTTCATTTTGGATTTCTTTCGTTGAAATGCAAGAGTTGGAATATTTCAGTAGTGTTTTGTTGTTTTTTACCTTGTCACAGTTACATTCTCTTGATTTTTTCAAAGTTCATTTTGATTTTCTTTCGTGAAATGCAAGATTTGGAATATTTCAGTAGTGTTTTTGTCGTGGTTTACTATTGTTGTGCTTTACCTTGTCACAGTTACATTCTCTTGATTTTTCAAAGTTCATTTTGATTTTCTTTCGTGAAATGCAAGAGTTGGAATATTTCAGTAGTGTTTTGTCGTGGTTTACTAATTTCTTTCCTTGAAATGCAAGAGTTGGAATATTTCAGTGGTGTTTTGTCGTGGTTTACCTTGTCACAGTTACATTCTCTTGATTTTTCAAAGTTCATTTTTGGATTTTTTTCGTTGAAATACAAGAATTGGAATATTTCAGTAATGTTTTGTCGTGGTTTACCTTGTCACAGTTACATTCTCTTGATTTTTCAAAGTTTATTTTGAATTTATTTCGTGAAATGCAAGAGTTGGAATATTTCAATAGTGTTTTATCGTGGTTTACCTTGTCACGGTTACATTCTCATGATTTTTCAAAGCTTCTTTTGGATTTCTTTCCTTGAAATGCAACAGTTGGAATATTTCAGTAGTGTTTTGTCGTGGTTTACCTTGTCACTGTTACATTCTTATGATATTTCAAAGTTCATTTTAGATTTCTTTCCTTGAAATGCGAGAGTTGGAATATTTCAGTAGTGTTTTGTCGTGCTTTACCTTGTCACAGTTACATTCTCTTGATTTTTCAAAGTTCATTTTGGATTTCTTTCGTTGAAATGCAAGAGTTGGAATATTTCAGTAGTGTCTTGTTGTGCTTTACCTTGTCACAGTTACATTCTCTTGATTTTTCAAAGTTCATTTTGGATTTCTTTCGTTGAAATGCAAGAGTTGGAATATTTCAGTAGTGTCTTGTTGTGCTTTACCTTGTCACAGTTACATTCTCTTGATTTTTCAAAGTTCATTTTGGATTTCTTTCGTTGAAATGCAAGAGTTGGAATATTTCAGTAGTGTCTTGTTGTGCTTTACCTTGTCACAGTTACATTCTCTTGATTTTTCAAAGTTCATTTTGGATTTCTTTCGTTGAAATGCAAGAGTTGGAATATTTCAGTAGTGTCTTGTTGTGCTTTACCTTGTCACAGTTACATTCTCTTAATTTTTCAAAGTTCATTTTGGATATCTTTCGTTGAAATGCAAGAGTTGGAATATTTCAGTAGTGTTTTGTTGTGCTTTACCTTGTCACAGTTACATTCTCTTGAATTTTCAAAGTTCATTTTTGGATTTCTTTCGTTGAAATGCAAGAGTTCGAATATTTCAGTAATGTTTTGTCGTGGTTTACCTTGTCACAGTTACATTCTCTTGATTTTTCAAAGTTCATTTTGAATTTATTTCGTGAATTTCAAGAGTTGGAATATTTCAATAGTGTTTTATCGTGGTTTACCTTGTCACAGTTACATTCTCATGAATTTTTAAAGCTCATTTTGGACTTCTTTCCTTGAAATGCAAGAGTTGGAATATTTCAGTAGTGTTTTGTCGTGGTTTACCTTGTCACTGTTACATTCTCATGATTTTTCAAAGTTAATTTTGGATTTCTTTCCTTGAAATGCAAGAGTTTGGAATATTTCAGTAGTGTTTTGTCGTGGTTTACCTTGTCACAGTTACATTCTCTTGATTTTTCAAAGTTGAATTTGGGATTTCTTTCGTTGAAATGCAAGAGTTAGAATATTTCAGTAATGTTTTGTTATGGTTTACCTTGTCACAGTTACATTCTCTTGATTTTTCAAAGTTCATTTTGAATTTCTTTCGTTGAAATGCAAGAGTTGGAATATTTCAGTAGTGTCTTGTTATGCTTTACCTTGTCACAGTTACATTTTCTTGATTTTTTCAAAGTTCATTTTGGATTTCTTTCGTTGAAATGCAAGAGTTGGAATATTTCGGTAGTGTTTTGTTGTTTTTTTACCTTTTCACAGTTACATTCTCTTGATTTTTCAAAGTTCATTTTGATTTTCTTTCGTGAAATGCAAGATTTGGAATATTTCAGTAGTGTTTTGTCGTGGTTTACTAATTTCTTTCCTTGAAATGCAAGAGTTGGAATATTTCAGTGGTGTTTTGTCGTGGTTTACCTTGTCACAGTTACATTCTCTTGATTTTTCAAAGTTCATTTTTGGATTTCTTTCGTTGAAATACAAGAATTGGAATATTTCAGTAATGTTTTGTCGTGGTTTACCTTGTCACAGTTACATTCTCTTGATTTTTCAAAGTTTATTTTGAATTTATTTCGTCAAATGCAAGAGTTGGAATATTTCAATAGTGTTTTATCGTGGTTTACCTTGTCACTGTTACATTCTCATGATATTTCAAAGTTCATTTTGGATTTCTTTCCTTGAAATGCAAGAGTTGGAATATTTCAGTAGTGTTTTGTCGTGGTCTACTATTGTTGTGCTTTACCTTGTCACAGTTACATTCTCTTGATTTTTCAAGGTTCATTTTGATTTTCTTTCGTGAAATGCAAGAGTTGGAATATTTCAGTAGTGTTTTCTCGTGGTTTACTAATTTCTTTCCTTGAAATGCAAGAGTTGGAATATTTCAGTGGTGTTTTGTCGTGGTTTACCTTGTCACAGTTACATTCTCTTGATTTTTCAAAGTTCATTTTTGGATTTCTTTCGTTGAAATACAAGAATTGGAATATTTCAGTAATGTTTTGTCGTGGTTTACCTTGTCACAGTTACATTCTCTTGATTTTTCAAAGTTTATTTTGAATTTATTTCGTCAAATGCAAGAGTTGGAATATTTCAATAGTGTTTTATCGTGGTTTACCTTGTCACGGTTACATTCTCATGATTTTTCAAAGCTTCTTTTGGATTTCTTTCCTTGAAATGCTAGAGTTGGAATATTTCAGTAGTGTTTTGTCGTGGTTTACCTTGTCACTGTTACATTCTCATGATATTTCAAAGTTCATTTTGGATTTCTTTCCTTGAAATGCAAGAGTTGGAATATTTCAGTAGTGTTTTGTCGTGCTTTACCTTGTCACAGTTACATTCTCTTGATTTTTCAAAGTTCATTTTGGATTTCTTTCGTTGAAATGCAAGAGTTGGAATATTTCAGTAGTGTCTTGTTGTGCTTTACCTTGTCACAGTTACATTCTCTTGATTTTTCAAAGTTCATTTTGGATTTCTTTCGTTGAAATGCAAGAGTTGGAATATTTCAGTAGTGTCTTGTTGTGCTTTACATTGTCACAGTTACATTCTCTTGATTTTTCAAAGTTCATTTTGGATTTCTTTCGTTGAAATGCAAGAGTTGGAATATTTCAGTAGTGTTTTGTTGTGCTTTACCTTGTCACAGTTACATTCTCTTGAATTTTCAAAGTTCATTTTTGGATTTCTTTCGTTGAAATGCAAGAGTTGGAATATTTCAGTAATGTTTTGTCGTGGTTTACCTTGTCACAGTTACATTCTCTTGATTTTTCAAAGTTCATTTTGAATTTATTTCGTGAAATGCAAGAGTTGGAATATTTCAATCGTGTTTTATCGTGGTTTACCTTGTCACAGTTACATTCTCATGAATTTTCAAAGCTCATTTTGGACTTCTTTCCTTGAAATGCAAGAGTTGGAATATTTCAGTAGTGTTTTGTCGTGGTTTACCTTGTCACTGTTACATTCTCTTGATTTTTCAAAGTTCATTTTGAATTTCTTTCGTTGAAATGCAAGAGTTGGAATATTTCAGTAGTGTCTTGTTATGCTTTACCTTGTCACAGTTACATTTTCTTGATTTTTTCAAAGTTCATTTTTGATTTCTTTCGTTGAAATGCAAGAGTTGGAAGATTTCAGTAGTGTTTTGTCGTGGTTTACTATTGTTGTGCTTTACCTTGTCACAGTTACATTCTCTTGATTTTTCAAAGTTCATTTTGATTTTCTTTCGTGAAATGCAAGAGTTGGAATATTTCAGTAGTGTTTTGTCGTGGTTTACTAATTTCTTTCCTTGAAATGCAAGAGTTTGAATATTTCAGTGGTGTTTTGTCGTGGTTTACCTTGTCACAGTTACATTCTCTTGATTTTTCAAAGTTCATTTTTGATTTCTTTCGTTGAAATGCAAGAATTGGAATATTTCAGTAATGTTTTGTCGTGGTTTACCTTGTCACAGTTACATTCTCTTGATTTTTCAAAGTTTATTTGAATTTATTTCGTGAAATGCAAGAGTTGGAATATTTCAATAGGGTTTTATCGTGGTTTACCTTGTCACAGTTACATTCTCATGATTTTTCAAAGCTCATTTTGGATTTCTTTCCTTGAAATGCAAGAGTTGGAATATTTCAGTAGTTTTGCCGTGGTTTACCTTGTCACTGTTACAGTCTCATGATATTTCAAAGTTCATTTTGGATTTCTTTCCTTGAAATGCAAGAGTTGGAATATTTCAGTAGTGTTTTGTCGTGGTTTACCTTGTCACAGTTACATTCTCTTAATTTTTCAAAGTTCATTTTGAATTTCTTTCGTTGAAATGCAAGAGTTGGAATATTTCAGTAGTGTTTTGTCGTGGTTTACCTTGTCACAGTTACATTCTCTTGATTTTTCAAAGTTCATTTTGGATTTTTACATTCTCTTGATTTTTCAAAGTTCATTTTGAATTTCTTTCGTTGAAATGCAAGAGTTGGAATATTTCAGTAGTGTTCTGTTGTGCTTTACCTTGTCACAGTTACATTCTTTTGATTTTTCAAAGTTCATTTTGATTTTCTTTCGTGAAATGCAAGATTTGGAAGATTTCAGTAGTGTTTTGTCGTGGTTTACTATTGTTGTGCTTTACCTTGTCACAGTTACATTCTCTTGATTTTTCAAAGTTCATTTTGATTTTCTTTCGTGAAATGCAAGAGTTGGAATATTTCAGTAGTGTTTTGTCGTGGTTTACTAATTTCTTTCCTTGAAATGCAAGAGTTGGAATATTTCAGTGGTGTTTTGTCGTGGTTTACCTTGTCACAGTTACATTCTCTTGATTTTTCAAAGTTCATTTTTGGATTTCTTTCGTTGAAATGCAAGAATTGGAATATTTCAGTAATGTTTTGTCGTGGTTTACCTTGTCACAGTTACATTCTCTTGATTTTTCAAAGTTTATTTTGAATTTATTTCGTGAAATGCAAGAGTTGGAATATTTCAATAGGGTTTTATCGTGGTTTACCTTGTCACAGTTACATTCTCATGATTTTTCAAAGCTCATTTTGGATTTCTTTCCTTGAAATGAAAGAGTTGGAATATTTCAGTAGTGTTTTGCCGTGGTTTACCTTGTCACTGTTACAGTCTCATGATATTTCAAAGTTCATTTTGGATTTCTTTCCTTGAAATGCAAGAGTTGGAATATTTCAGTAG